>SEYY01022871.1:5000-7500 GCA_009176605.1 Armadillidium nasatum | reverse complement strand
ATATATATATATATATATATATATATATATATATATATATATATATGATTCGGCCGTCGTCGAGAGTAGATGTGCCTAAAGATAGATGGGAAAAGAAAGCGAGAAGAATCAGAAAGAAGATTGAGGAGAGAAAAGAAGAGAGAAGGTTTATGCATTCAGATAGTATTGAACAAAATTTGAAAAACTAATAGCTAAAATTTATTTTAAAATTAGAATTTTTGAAAATATTTTTGCATTAAAAAAAAAATAAATTAAATAAGTTTCGATAAAATTATTACATATCAAAATTTATAGAGGAGCAGCAAATCTTTCAATATAATTTACTTTCGGCTTTTAATGAAAAATTAAACTTTAACATTAAGAATTTGAAATTTAAAAACAAGAGTTTGAAAATCGACGACAGGATCGGATCATGTGAAGAGAACTAAATGCAAGGACGACAGGACTAGCCATCCGGCCTTGTGATTTCTCTGTCAACGGCTTGTAACTACTCCAGAACCAGCATTTGGAACCATTGCTCGGAGAAGCGCAATCTTTTGAAGACCCCTGGGAGAGAGTGTTTGGAGGTTGGTTTGAGAACGATGCTGGTCCTACTGAAAGGGTGAAAACCCTACCTGAAGAGTCTGGATAGGACTCATGGACCGGCATGGGGACCGGCGAGCCGAAGAACTTGATCTTTTGGAGGGCTCTGGGAGAACTTCTTCAAACAGATGGGGAAAGATGCTGGTTCCACTGACAGGGTGAAAACCCTTCCTGGGAGAGGATATAGATATAGATATAGATTATTATTATTATTATTAAAGATTAATTCTTCAATATTTTGAAGAACAAATTTTCTTTACCTTCAAAAGAACTTTTTTCCAATGGCATATAAAATATTCCAACGCCATTTAAACCCATCCCTTGTTTACCTTGGAGCATTCTTTTACTCTTTTTTAATTTAATATGTGAGCATCTGACTTTCTCACACATATATATATATATATATATATATATATATATATATATATATATATATATATATATATATATATATATATATATATATATATATATATATATATATATATATATATTCAAATTCTGAACGAATTTCTCTCTCTGAGGACAATGGAAGAAGGAACAATGAGAAGAAAGCCACGAATGCAATATTTTACTTTGTAAGTTTTTATAGTGTGAGTTAGATATAATAAAAAGCTCTTAAAGGAGTTTTAAAAGATCATAAAAAAACAATGCTTTTGAAAGCCATATACTCGTACTTTCGGTTTCTATTAAATGTTATTACAAGTATTAATGTTTTTTTCTCTTCCATTAAATTTAAGCAGAGGAAATTTATAACTCAAAAAACTATATATATATATATATATATATATATATATATATATATATATATATATATATATATATATATATATATATATATATATATATATATATATATATATATATATATATATATATATATATATATATATATATATATATATATATATATATATATATATATATATATATATATATATATATATATATATATATATATATATATATATATATATATATATATATATATATATATATATATCTTCTCCCTGGAAGGGTTTCTACCCCGTCAATGGGACCAGCATCTTTCTTCATCTGCTCTTAAAAATCTCCCTCTAAGAGGGCTCTAAAAGATCAAGTTTTCATCTCGTTGGTTTCAGTGCCAGTCCTCGAGATTTATTCCTGGTAGGGTTTTCACCCTTTCAGTGGGAATTGCATTGTCTCCATCTGACTTTTAAGCACTTTCTTCCTTCCAAGAATTTCAAGAAGATGCTTCTTGGAGCTTCCCTTGTTGGTCCTGGAGTTATAAGCAATAATCAATAATTGCATTGCTAGACTAATGCTCTTGCTCTTCGCACTCTTCATATATATACATATATATATATATATATATATATATATATATATATATATATATATATATATATATATATATATATATATATATATATATATATAAAGACAAAAGAAAATTTCTTCTTTTCATAAAAGCAGTAATAGGAAAACTGTAAAATAAAGAGGGAAATCTTTTCTCGACGGTCTGTTTTGGACTCGTCTTTTTTACATTATTTATTACTATGCTCTATTTTAAGATGCTTATTTAAAACTACACTTAAACTTTAAGTGTTTGGTAATTTATATTGCCATGTAATAGCAAAATTATATATATATATATATATATATATATATATATATATATATATATATATATATATATATATATATATATATATATATATATATATATATATATATATATATATATATATATATATATATATATATATATATATATATATATATATATATATATATATATATATATATATATATATATATATATATATATATATATATATATATATATATATATATATATATATATATATATATATATATATATATATATATATATATATATATAATATATATATATATATATATATATATATATATA
>SEYY01022871.1:0-2500 GCA_009176605.1 Armadillidium nasatum | reverse complement strand
TTTGTATATTGCAAGAGTGAGACTGACTTTGCTATATATATATATATATATATATATATATATATATATATATATATATATATATATATATATATATATATATATATATATATATATATATATATATATATATATATATATATATATATTCTCTGTGATAATCTATTTATTTTTTCTTTTAGGTAATTTGAAAATGGATTTTGATATAAATCCGAAACGTCATTTGTTTAATATATTTATTTGTTTATTTATTTTATCATCATTATTAAATGTAAATTATTAATTGCTTTCAATGCTGCTAGGTTAGGTTATTCACAATATTATTTATATTTTCTATAAAGTTCCCGAGGAACAAATCTTTTTTGCTGATATATATATATATATATATATATATATATATATATATATATATATATATATATATATATATATATATATATATAATATATATAATAATAATAATATATAATAATAAAATAATAATAATAATTTAATAATAATAATAATAATAATAATAATAATAATAATAATAATAATAATAATAATAATAATAATAATAATAATAATAATAATAATAATAATAATAATAATAATAATAATAATAATAAAAATAATGATAATAATAATGTGGAAACAGGATGATAAATTATCAACACTCAGAAATAATTTTGAGTTTTCTACTTGAAATATATATCCAATATTTATATAACAGCCTTATAAAAATAAATAAATAAATAAATATATAAATAAAAGAACTTGGAAATATCAAAATATAATTTCAATGAAATTTTGAAATTGAAACTTTGATGTACTCTAAGAAAAACATTATTTTTTAATCGAAATTCAAATCCAGTGGTATATGTATAATATATATATATATATATATATATATATATATATATTATATATATATATATATATATATATATAATATATATATATATATATATATATATATATATATATATATATATATATATATATTTTTTTTTTTTTTTTTTTTTTTTTTTTTTTATACTCGACACCATATCCCCGCAAGATGCAGGGTGGTAGTCGGCTGCAGAAACTACATATTCCTGCAGCCGTACTTGGAAGAAGAAAAAAAAAACTGGTTTAAAAAGGTTCCCAGCCTTCTAGAACCAGGCGAAGAATTAATTCCTCACTTGACAATAATAATAATAATAATAATAATAATAATAATAATAATATATATATATATATATATATATATATATATATATATATATATATATATATATATATATATATATATATATATATATATATATATATATATATATATATATATATATATATATATATATATATATATATATATATATATATATATATATATTATATATATATATATATATATATATATATATATATATATATATATATATATATATATATATATATATATAATATATATATATATATATATATATATATATAATATATATATATATATATATATATATATATATATATATATATATATATATATATATATATATATATATATATTATATTATATATATATATATATATATATATATATATATATATATATATATATATATATATATATATATATATATATTATATATATGTATATATATATATATATATATATATATATATATATATATATATATATATATATATATATATATATATATATATATATATATATATATATATATATATATATATATATATATATATATATATATATATATATATATATTATATATATATATATATATATATATATATATATATATATATATATATATATATATATATATATACTATATATATATATATATATATATATATATATATATATATTATATATTACTATATATATATATATATTATATATATATATATATATATATATATATATATATTAATATATATATATATATATTATATATATAATATATATTATTATTATATAGGGGAGGACGTAGCGCCGTTCGAAGCGATGCAAGTACCCCCCATTGGGCATAACCCACGGAGTGATAGGATGGGCTAGACCATTCCGTTTCACTCCGTTGCCCTTTGGTTCGTTCCTTTTCGCGTTTCATCTTCTCAGAGGGTCTCTAGTGTACCCTTGACTCACATTGGAGTGCCTATGCTCCAACTTTCCTCCTTCTTCACATGTGTCCTACAATATTTACAAACGCTTACACATACATTACCTATTTAATTAATCAAAATGGCAAAACATAAATCTGCCTCGGAGAATCCAAGAGGGGCGGATTCCAAATATAGCCCCTCATCACTCCTTCCCCCATCACCACTTGGGAGTTGGTGGCCTCCGGTGATGGGGTTGGTGCCACCAAGACCTCTATGCCAGCTTGCCCTGGTGCACGGTCTTCGTTTTTCATTAATTTCTGCAACATTCGCGGTCTTTTTTCTAATCTCCACTTTGTCGAACACCACCTCTCTTCTTCTAGACCTCATCTCTTTTCTTAACTGAAACTCA
>SEYY01022869.1:17500-77900 GCA_009176605.1 Armadillidium nasatum | reverse complement strand
AAAATTTGAAGATTGGTTTTTTATGAAAATTGATGCAAAGAGTATATGATAGAAAATCTACGGAGATGAAAACCATGTTTTCAGAAAATCTAAGACAAGCACCCTTTCGAGGAACTTCTGAGTTCCGAAACCATTCTACGAGGGGGACTCCGTTCCTCCTCTTCAGGAACCTCCGAGTTCCGTAACCATTCTAAGAGGGGGACTCCGTTCCCCCTCTTCAGGAACTTTCGTATTCTGAAACCATTCTATGAGGGGGACTCCGTTCCCCCTTCTTCAGGAACCTGAATGTTTCGAAACCCCTTACACCAGCCATAAATGGATCCGGATGTTGCAGTGGCTCTAGTTCGAATCCCAGGTGAGTCGTTTCAGTGAAATCCGTTCTAAAACCTGTTGAAAAGGGCTCAGGAAAAATGGCGAATTTCTTTCTAATTCCGTTCAAAAAGCCCCAGGAAAGAGTATGGGGAAGCGGTAACGGGTACTACTTCTTCAAATGCCGTTTTAATTCCTTTCTAATTCACGTTAGGCCCAATTGCAGTTGATCGTCTTGTATATACTACTGACTTGATAATTGACCTGTATATTGTTAAATCATCGACATTCATTTCGTTTTAATTGAATTTTTTATGACTGCTACACCAAAAATTTTATTTGCCCATGAATACTCAATCAGAAAAAAAAAATCTTTCTTTTTGAAAAAAAAATATATATTTGTGCATAACTTTTTTTTTAGCCTTCCAAAGTTAAAAAAATTTTCAGAGGGTGTATAGTTAAAGCGTGATACTCATTTTTTATTTACAAAAAAATTTTTTATATCAAAATTTTGTTCCTGTGCACTTAATTATTATTTTTTTAAATTTCTTATGCACAGCACCAAAATGCCTATACAAAAATATTTCATAAATAAAAAATTGTAAATGAAAGAAATGCAAAAACATTAGGGAGAGAGTTAAAAATGTTGTCAGTATTTTATAGTATATACTTACAGAATGTAATGTTCATAGTACTAGCACTCAGTATTAGACATATTTTGAAAATATCAGTAAAAAAAGGTAAATATTTAAATGCTGTAATTTAATAATAATGCTATTAGTACTAAGTATTAAAAGGTTACTTTTGATAGACATATTTATATTTTTGGCAACCTACTTCTCATGGGAAATTTTTAATTTCAGTTGTTTTGATATTTGCAGTTTATATATATATATATATATATATATATATATATATATATAATATATATATAAAAAAAAAAAAAAAAAAAAAAAAAAAAAAAAAAAAAAAAAAAAAAAAAAAAAATATATTATATATATATATATATATATATATATATAATATATAATATATATATATATTTTTTTTTTTTTTTTTTTTTTTAAAGTTCACATCTCACGGGCATTGCCCTATTCTAGGTAGAGGAACTTTTCTAGGTAATATATACCTAGGATCCCAAGTGGGATCGAACCGCCCTCAAGCACGTGAGTCACTCACTTTACCGTTTGAAGCCACGTAAATATATTATATATATATATATATATATATATATATATATATATATATATATATATATATATATATATATATATATATATATATATATATATATATATATATATATATTATTTTAATTGCCACTTTTCATAAACCGTGGAATCATTTTGTATAATTGTAAATAGAGCTAAACAAATTAGAGGATAAAGAAATACTTACCTCATCAGGGGTCGAACCACCGCATGTTGCGACTGAGATCGACAAAAGACTCGGTGCTCTACCGCTGAGCTATCCACGATCCCAAAAAAGTTTGCTTCAAAGAACAGTTTCAAGCAACCGATCTTCCGATTATATATATATATATATATATATATATATATATATATATATATATATATATATATATATATATATATATATATTATATATTTATATGATGTAGACCTTTATGCCGACTTGCCCTGGTGCATGATCTTCCTTTTTCATTAACTTCCGCAACATTTCCTAATTTCCACTTTGTCGAACACCACCTCTCTTCTTCTAGACCTCATCTCTTATTCTTAACCGAAACTCAGGTGTTTGAGTGCAATGACAGCAAGCCCTACTCTATTTCCTCCTACTGTCTCTATCCTCAATTTTCAGCCAAATGCTGATGTTGTGCTTATGTGCGCAACAATGTTGTCTGTTCTCGTGTTCCTACTTTGGAGTCTTCTGAATTCATTACTTTATGGCTTAAACTTTCTTGCAACTCTACAATTAAATTTATCTGTTTCTGTCTACTTATCTAATCCTAACTCTACAGACTATCCAAAATTCTATGACTATCTTAACTCCAAAATTGAACACATCCTTTCCTCTCAATGTTCATCATCGCAAATCGCTTTCATCTATTTCTCATGATCCAGCTGGTGAATTCGCCTATCAATTTTCTATCCAGAACAACCTTGAGCAGTTGGTGTATCTCCCTATAGTATCCCTGACCGTTTTCTTGATGAACCCAACATTCTAGACCTTTTCTAACTTCTAATCCTTCTCCTTCTACTGTTAAACTCTTTCTTACTCTGAGTTCATCCGATCACCTTTTTATCTCTGTATCTTTTCCTGTCTCTTCAAGTCTTCCGAAAGAACGGCCTCCGAATTCGGCGAGGAGATGTTTCTGGCACTTCGTTGCCACTAACTGGCCTGACTTGGTCATACTTTTCTGATTTTCCATGGAATGATTACTGTTTCAGTGGGGGAGATCCCTCGGAGTGCAGAGCCCATAACTGAGTTTATTCTCTCTGATATGGAGGCGTACATTCCATATTCTTTCCCTTCTACTGAACCTAACAAACCTTGGTTTAACTCTGCTAGTTCTCGTGCTATCCGCCACAGGGATGCTGCCTTCAGGGATTACCGTCGTCTTTAAACTCATGCAACTTATATTTCATCTCGGAATCGTTCAAATTCTATTCTTCGTAACACTAAAAACTCTATTCTCCGTTTAAGAATATGGTGAACGAATTTTAATTTTTTAATCATACTAACACATATCATTATACTGTAATATATTTTAGAAGAAGAAATTTCTCAGTGACAAATCTCTTTTCTTATATATATATATATATATATATATATATATATATATATATATATATATATATATATATATATATATATATATATATATATATATATATATATATATAATGGGAACCATATCGGCAGGTGCCAGTGTCAGTGTCAGTGACAAATGAGGGGAAAAGTGAGGAGGAAAGAATGCCAAGTGAGGGGAAACATGCTAATTCCTGAGGTATTTTGTTGGGCAGAGCTCCACTTTTCATGATCTTTCATGAGTTATTTTTAATCAGATAATCCAAAAATTAATCTGAAAATCCGATAATTAATCCCGATAATCCCCTAATTAATTATGTTAGTCTTTTAATCTCGCCATTTACGTGCCAACTTTTATTTGACTCTCAAATACTAGTGCCAGGGCCTAACTCAAACCCTTTTCTGAGTGTCATTTCTAGCTTTTTCTAGTACTTTCTAGCATTTTCTAGTACATCTTACCCATGCCAGACCACGCTCATTCTGCATGAGGGTCGGTGACAGCTGGCATCAGGATGAGGGGAGTGCCAGAGCCAGTGAAGCTTTATTTTTACAGAACGCTGCCACTCACGTACAGAGACCTTTTCAAGGAGGGAGCGCACACAAAATGAAAAAAAACTCACTCAAACACAGACCTTAACGCACATAACTCAGGAGGGCACAGATGGAAGCCTTGAAGAGTGGAAGATTAAATACAGGAAGAAAAATAGATGATGGTAGAGTTCCACAGAGCAGAGGTGGCTGGAAATGAGGAGGCACCCCAACGGACTATCCTTGTTTTTCATAAATCCACAAAAAATTGGTGCGAAAGTAGGACACCACTTGTGCAATGAGGACGACTCAACGGCGGAGGAATGTAAAGTCTAATTCCGTCGAGACCCTGCCATTGTAGTACCTATAGAAAAGGGATAGTCCATCAAAGTCACGTTGCAGAGATAGGGGTCAAGAGAATTAGAATGTAGGGGAAAATTTATCAATTTTTTAGCTTTAGACTCAACTCTATCCAGAAGAGGGGAGGAGCTGGTGCCACCCCAAATGTGAGAAGAGTACTCCATACAAGGACGAATAAGACCCTTTTATATTTGGAGTAACTGCTTAGAAGGGAAAAATTCTCGCAACCTGAACAGAATTCCCAGTTTCTTAGAAGCCGCTTAAGCAACCATTGTGATATGTAGTTTCCAAGACAGTTTAGACCAAGAATGTAAATGATATTTACAGGTGAGACAGGAGAGCCATCGAAGAAGATAGAAAATTTGGGAGGTGTTTTTGAGAGGGAGATGTGAAGAAGTTCAGTTCTTAAAGAGTTATATTTCACAAGGTTGCCGTAACCCCATCGGGAAATTCCAACCAAATCGGCAAGAATAGAATCGGATAGAAGAAGACGAGGAGTAACTTTAGAAGCAAAAGAGGGAGCAGATTTGAAATGAGTAGAAAGAATATATAGTTGAGTCAACAGCATAAGAATGAACAGAGTTAGAAGCTCAGTTGAGAAGATCGTTAATGAAAAGTACGAATAAGGTTGGAGATAAAACAGAACCCTAAGGAACACCACAGTTGACAGAAAAGAAGGAAGAGGTCGCTCCATCTATAGGTGCCGAAGTGGAGCGATCTGAAAGAAAACTAGACAAGAGTAAACAAAGGGAAGGAGTAAACCCAAAGGAAGAGAGCTTGGAGAACACCGACGCATGCCATACCCGATCGAAAGCCTTGGATATGTCAAGCGCCACCACAAACGACTCCCAGTAGTCTCTAAGGGCAGAAGACCATAGACCAGTAAGATAGGAAAGTATGTCACCAGTTGACCTCTATCGTCGAAAGTCGGCTGAACAAATGCGTGCTTCCAGCAATGAAGAAAAGTGTTAGTATTAAGGCATAGAGAGTAGAATTGAACGAGGACAGACTCTAACTCAAAAGCACACTCCCTAAGAACACGAGGGGGAATGCCATCCGGGCCACTGGCCTTCCTTACGTTCATAGTTTTTAGGATCCTATGCACCCGATCATGAGTAATTAAAGGTAGAGACATAGGATACCTGAGAGGAGAAGGAGTAGGAGGAGAGATGCCAGATTCAATCAGTGTGGAATTAGATTAGAAAAAGAGGCCGAAGAGATTAGCCTTTTCAGAGGGTGTATTTGCAACAGAACCATCAGAGAGAATAAGAGGAGGAAAGGCAGATTTACAGAAGTTGCTAGAGATATATTTGACAAGAGGCCAGAAATTTTTGTCAGTAGGAGAGCCATGGAGGCCAGCGCACTTCCTTTTTGAGAAAGCACGCTTAGTCCGTCGAAGAACATCCCTGTAACGATTCCGAGCTGAATGAAAATTAACAAGAGTGAGAGGAGAAGGAGTTTTTCCATTCATGATAAGTATTGTATTAAGTATAAGTATTATCTCACTCCCAAAGGGTAAGAGAACAGTTACCATCGAACCATTTTTTTGAGGAGAAAAAGATTTAGTTGAAGATGGAATGAATCTGCTCATCCCATCAAGGATCACTGCCCCTACCTTTTCAGTATAGACAGAAGTGTCCCCCGAGATAAAAGCAAGATTCACTACAATGATCGTTAGCAAAGAAGCGACGCATTGCCCCCCAATTAGCCCGAATAAAGTGCCAGAAAGTACGTGTAGGATATGGTGGAGCTGTTGGAGAGAAAGCATTATAACTAAGAGCTATAAGATTATGGTTAGATTCACCAATAGGTGGGATAATGTTGTATTTATAACTAGGAGTAGTGGTGAAGCATAAATCAAGTGTACTCAAGAACTGGTTAGGATGATCTGGAATGTATACGGGTTCTCTAATCAATTGCTCCAGACCGTTGAGAATGCTGAATGATTTGGCCTCCTTCCCACTTGTATCAGTACGAGAGGAACCCAACCATTCAGTGTTGTGTACGTTGAAATCCCCTAAGTAGAGAATTGTCAGCATTTGGATGAGAAGAAATAACAGTCTCGTGAGAAGAAGTAAGATATTGAAAAAGAACTGGAAAATCTGTTCCATTAGGGTAGCAGTAGCAGAAACCCAAGATAATTATAGTAGTAGGAAGCCAGATTTTAAGCCATAAAACTTCGAAATTAGGAGATTCTATATTTAAGAGACGTTTCACAGGAGTGTAATGTTAATTAATATAGGCAAAAACTCCACCATTTAGTCGGAAATTGTGAAAAAAGTTTTAGTTGAAGACATTAAAGTTGTTAGAGAAAGAATCCCTATCCAACTGAGTCTCTTGACAGAAGCAAAAGGCTATGATGAGACTTAGAGAGGTGATATTCAACAGAGCGAAGACAACGGACGTTGGCAAAGTCAATAGAAAGCCCTATTTCTGCACCCACCCACACGCCCACTCAATCTCGTCATTCGAAGAGCGCACAAGCACTCATTCACACTCACACACAATCACATACACACTCACGCACACTCTCAAGCACACAAACATGCATATACAAACAGTGAACGAGCTTAAACGGGGTATTAAAACAAAATAGGAAGCAAATTAAGCAGCCAAAAGAAGAAAAAATAATAATAATAATAATAATAATAATAATAATAATAATAATAATAATAATAATAATAATAATAATAATAATAATAATAATAATAATAACAAACGAATAATAAATAAATAAATATGAAAATAAACAAACAAATAAATTAGCAAGTAAATGTTTAAAATAAACAAAAAAATATGCAATTAGTAAATAAATATGAAAATAAACAAACAAATAAATTAGCAAGTAAATGTTTAAAATAAACAAAAAAATATGCAATTAGAACTTATCTTGATACTGGATCTAGTAAAAAATAAAAATAAAGTAGGCACTGAGGGTAAGACAACATCCGATGCCTCATTGACTACTTCCGTGAGCCAATCAGGATGCAGACATTCTTGGTATAGACAGAAGCACAGAAAGTCTATGCGCATGCGCAAACACACACACCTTACCCTATGACGTCATGCTATCACTTTCTAGCTTTTTCTAGCACTTTCTAGGATTTTCTAGCAAGTTGTATCTATGCTAGACCACGCTCCCTCTGCATGGGGGGGAGTGCTAGTGTCAGCAACAGTTTACACTGAGGGTGAGGGGAGTGCAAGAGCCAGCGAACCTACCACTGAGGGTAAGAGAACATCCGATGCCTCATTGGCTACATCCGTGAACCAATCAGGATGAATGCACACTCGGTGATGACGTCACCTGCGAATGCGCAAACACACACACCTTACTCTGTGACGTCATGATGGCACTTTTTATTTTTTCTAGCCCTTTCTAACATTTTCTAGCACTTTGTAGCACGTGGCATCTATGCTAGGCCATGCATCCCACTTGGCATGAAGGAAGTGCCAGTGTCAGCGAAGCTGGCACTGAGTTTAAAACATTCGATGCCTCATTGGCTACATCTGTGAACCAATTAGAATGCAGGGCACTCTTTGATAACGTCACCTGCGCATGCGCAAGCACAAACTCACCTTAACATGTGACGTCATGGCACGGGCTATCAGGAGACTATGAAGTCATCCGACAACGAAATTAGATTTCTTGATCACTTGGTGTTTAATTCCGTAGATTTTCTCTTTATTACGTCAATTCTGACCACATAATTTCCGCTATCTTGAATTTAGGTCAGCCATTTTGAATTTTCCGAACACGTGGTTTTCATCTTAGATTTTCCTCAATGATTCCGATTAACGCGAGGTAGATCTTTTCGTAAGTCCAAAATGTATAAACCTGAATGGAGATTTTTTATAACTTCTTGAGTACGCGTCATGTTCTTCAATTCCAATTATTAATTTCTGTGAAAGACTACCATTGACTCTATTCGATATATTAATATTTGATAATCCTTTTGGGAAATTAAAAATTTTAGTTTCAATTGTTCTAATATAATATTTTGCGGTAGTCTCAAGAAGAGATTTCTCAATCTCTAAATGTTTCTGTGGAGCTAATTTCACTCTTATTACATATAAATAGGCATCTAATAACTGGAATGCAGGTTTTAGTGCCTCAGTTGTAGCATTAGCAGCACTTAGTACATTAAGCGCAAATGGAGCGTTTGCTCTTACAACCGTACACATGTATCTAAAAAAAAACAGTAATATGCCTTTCTTATGAGAATATATCCCCATTTATTCTTCCATAATATACATATGTATTATTTCAGGTTTTAGCATAGCTACTCTGATGTTTTTCAATGTCTTTGAAACTGTAAAACCCACACGATTCTAAATGAGATTGTTTCCCATCCTCTGAGTAATTTAATAAGTGTTCAATATAACTTGCAGCTGATGCTCCTAAAGATTTTTCATTTAAAAATAATTCAATCTGATTAAAGCACGTGTATAGGAAATTTGTTTCATTATACACAAGATGATCATTGGGACTTGGGAGGTCAGAACCACCATCAGCGTTTACTAACTTTACTTTTAAATATAAAAATACATTCGATGGTTCAAGGTATTGGTCTGAAGTTCCCGGTACTTTAAATTCTAAAGGGACATCTGTGTTCGTAATAGGGTGTACAGAGCTTATACTCATAAAGCTGGTTTCACTTACACTGGTCTTGTGTAGGGCTAACGGAAAAGAGATCTTACTCTGTTTTGCAACAGTCGGGAACTTAAGGGATGAAGAAGTGTTATCTTGTTTCTACAAGAACTAAGCGAATAATGAATCACTTAAATTATTGTCATTGGCCTTATATATACTAATTCCTAGACGAGTTCTTACCTAAAAGTCAAATACATTATTAATTTTTTTCTTTACACGACGTTTTACAATCTTCTTTCATTTCTTTCCTTTTATCACCTTATTACTAACACCAGTTCCAGTCATCTTTCGACGTATTTTTCGTTTAACATCATCCAACGTTTCTTCAGAGACATCAGCAATACGACGTTTTAATGCTTCAAAAGGGTTAACACCTCCTACAATATCGCTTAGTGCGTTTACCCCTGTCTGTTTACTCCTTTTTTGAGAGATAATTTCAACCAGATATTAATATAGGCAATGCATCTTTCATTAATTTTGCAACAACAAAAAAAAAAAAAAAAAAAAAAAAAAAAACGATGCCATCATACCCTCTCTGCATTCTAGTTTCCCTAAAACTCTCTCACTTTCCATTATTATTTATTTCTTATTATTATTATCGAAACTTCTCTCTAATATGTACTTTACACAATGCTGTTCGGTTAGTGAATGGATAAGGATTACCTTCGACGTCTCTTATATAATAAAATAATCAGGTGGTCGATTATTTCATTAAGGTTGCTCAATGTGCGAACAAAAATATATCCTGATGTTAGGATTTTTACAATTTCAATATTAATAGTTTAGTCGACTATTTATATCGATTAATTAGAGGTTTAGTTATTTGGAGGCTATATTTTTCCTGGAGACTGGAGTTTGTCGATTATATAAATATGTAATACTTAAATAATCGGAGATGTTATTACTTTAGTAAAAGCTTTGAGAAAAATTGTGTTTTTCTCACCGCTTAAAAACGAATATATTATATCCGTCTCCAGCCTACAAGAATAAGTAGTTTAAGTGTTAACAAACAGAGCTCTCTAAGATTTAACGAATATTGACACGAAAGACTCTGAATGTAACTATTACTTCAAGAATACTCAACTCCGATACAATCACTTGCACTTGAATATGACTAGATAGAACGACTATACAAGTAACTGAACCGAAGTCTAGAATATTCTTTCCGTACGCAAAGGAAGATTTTAAATTCTTTGATGTATGCTTCAAAAATTAGACCAATATTTTAAACCGAATTGACGAAAATATATAATCATGAAATATGCAGACGCAACGAAAGTCTCGAACAATAATTTAGCACGACTAGACTCTAAGGAACAAATCAAGACAAGAGTTTTAACTCAACCAGATCCAAAGAATCATAAACGAAAAAAGATATGAATTCAAAACTGGCAACCTTTGACTTTAACTCCAGTCTCCAGAAACATGAGCCTCTTTTTTAACTAGAAGAATATTTAAACTGGCAACTACCAATTATAATTTTTATATCCTCCCCGGGGGGGATGGCATCTGGCTTCTTCTGGGCAGATGTCATAATACAAATGGAAAGAGACATCAGAAACAGATTATCTATTCAGATTCCTCTGAAGAATCACAAATTAAGAATTTCTTCCTGGCAGCTATTGCAGCTTTTCTGACAGGTCGAATATCTTTAACAACAGGAGATGAAGATCCTCCAGCGATCATCTTAGACGATGAAGTGGGTTCAACCCTTACAGGAAGATTAAGTGATGGTTGACTTTGAGAAGGGACGATAGGGGTAATATCTGACGAAGAAGGTGTAGAACCACTGTGAGTCAGAGAGAGCTCCAGAAGGATATAAATGTTTTACAGGATATAAATTAATTTGTTCCTCCTGGAGTTCTAACATATACAGATCTGACCTTTTGGTCATCTCCATATAGTAGTTCATGAACTACCCCCATTTGCCAGTAAGGTCGTTCCTTTACTGGACTTTTGACAAGAATAACGTCATCTTTTTTGATAAGATTATTCCATTTAGTTTGATAGAGATCTCTACCGATTTCTCTCAAACTAAGAATATATTCGCTATACCAGCGAGTGCGAAATTCCTCGAATTTCTCTGAAGAATATTTCAAAGATTTCGTAAGCTCTTTATGAGCTTTAGATGAATCCAAAGAACTGGTTCTCCGAACCAGCTCCTGGCAAAACCATTGCAGTTTTTGCAAGAGGCTTTAAAAAATCGTTGGGAGTGAGTGGCACTACATCATTTGCACTTGTTGTGTAAGTGAGAGGTCGAGTATTTATTGCGTCAGCAATATCCGACAAAATAGTGATAAAATCAAAATAGTTCAGTGAAGAACGTCCTATTGTTTTAAAGAGACAGTCCTTCACTACCCTGATCATTCTCTCCCACATACTACCTACCCAAGGGCTATATAGTGGGATTCGTTTATGGACTATTTGATTTTTTCTTAAAAACTCACTCCCATTTTCTGAGACTAAAAATGTTTCAATGAAATCGGTGCCCAGACTAAATGATCGAGCATTGTCGCTATAGACACAGTCGGGCACACCAAAACGATTCACGAATCTTTGAAATGATTGGACGAATGATTTGGACGACATATCTTCAATGAGATCCAAATATATAGCACGAATATTCAGACACGTATAAATGAGAATAAACATTTTTTGTGCCGGAGCAGAGCCTTTAACTTTGACCCACCAATGTTTGGTATAGTCAATTCCAACATGGCAAAAAGGTCTGAATAATTCCACCTGTGCTTTCGAAAAATTTGTAAAGCGCGGATAGCGATAAGCAAAGTTATTGAATTTCTTGCAGATAATACATTCCTGCAAGACATTTTTGATGGTGGTTCGCGCTGATGTTATCCAGAACCCTTGAAGACGAATATTCGTAAGAGTGGCCTGAATACCTAAGTGCTTGCATTTTTCATGCGCATCTCTAATGATTAACTTAGTGAGATGATGATTTTTGGACAGCAAAATGGGATTCAGAATATTATAATCATAATAATTGCATCTCGAAAGACGGCCTTTGCTCCTGATGAGATTATTTTCATCAATGAACAAATTTAGATTATTTACCAAGTCAGGAACTTGGCCAGAAAAAGAAGAATCCCTCTTTACTTCTTCCAAAAATTGCATTTCCTTAGGAAAAGAATATTTTTGCATTGTCCTAAGACAATACAAACGAGCACTTGTGTCATGATTATTAGACACACCTCTTGAAATTGCACCAAACTTAAACAGTAAAGCGACTATTCTGTAAAGTTTGTGCAAATTAGAATATTTTTCCACATCGACTACAGGGGGTTCCTTATCTACAGGAACTATGTGATAGACAGGAGATGTTTCCATCTCCGACGAAGGCCAATACATTTTATTTAAGGACAGCCATTTTGGCCCTTTTGTCCAGAAGATCATGTTCTTTTGGAACTCCTTGAAAGTTATTCCTCTGGTCAATAGGTCAGCAGGATTATCTTCAGTTTTTACATACAGAAACTTGGGGTTAAAGAATGATTTTCTTTTAGAGCTGAGCTCATACTCAGAATATCTTGTACCCGATTTCTGACGAATATTTGCTTGGACTTTAATCCTTTGTTCTGGACCCAGGCCAACGTAATCTGAGAGTCGGAGAATATATACAAATTTTTGAATGTACTCCCAGATAGACTACTCAAAATTTGTGGCAGACACTTTAAAGCCAAGAATACAGATAATAACTCCAAACAAGGAAGAGTTTTTCCTTTTGCTGGAGTGACCTTTCCCTTCGACCAGAGAATATTTGGACCTTCAGACTCAGAATATATATACACTACGAAGCCATAAGCTACTGAACTAGCATCGCAGAATATATACATATTTAAATTAGAGTCACAGGACTCGAAACAAGATCTGGGGAAGGTGATCTCTTTTAGGGAGTTGAGATCTTTGCTCAACTTCTCCCAAGAATTTTTAATATCTTGATTAAGAGCATCATCCCACCCCATCTCCTCTGCCCATGTCATCTTCATCAGAAGACGCCCTCTTATTGTTACAGGGAGACAAAGAGAAAGTGGGTCGAATACTTTGGAAATCTCCGACAGGAGCTGTCTTTTTGTTGAGACTGTACCCAGAGAATAATTACTTAGACCCAGGGTATCCTGAGAGGTGTTATATAAGTATCCTAGCACCCTCTCCTCATCACATTGATGAGAGGCGAGTTTATTTTCTGCCTCGAATATATTCCTGAGCTCTTGACAGTTTGTGTTCCATGAACATAAATTAAAACCACCTTCACTCATGCGTGAAGTGGCTTTATGAAAAATATCTTTCAATTCTTCAACAGAAGACGAAGAATATATAAAATTGTCGACGTAGAGATTATTCATCAAGAGAGAAGAACAGAGATCGGCTGGGTATTTTTTGACATGATGTTGAATCACAGCGCCTAATATATAAGGACTGACTGCCAACCCAAAGATTATGGTAGCATAACGATAAGTAAGTAGTTTACCATCGCTTTCCCAAAAAAAGCAAAACCTACTTCTGTCCTCCTCCAACTTCAGACGAATTTGGAAGAAAAGCTTTTGAAATATCGGACAGAACAATATATTTGTTTGTCCTAAAAGAGATTAACATTTTGAAAAGGGAGGCGATTAAATCTACTCCTGAATATATAGCCTGATTTAGAGAGGGACTATTTCCTATTTTCAGACTACAGTTGAAAACAGGCCTTATTTTGGTGGTAACCTGAAGTGCCTGCTTTAATTACCGGCCTGTGAGGTATCCAGATGAATTTATGAAAATCTTTAGGCTGTACCTCAACAGACTCGATAATACCTTCTTTCAAATACTCTTTGAATATATCCCCATACCTCTGGTCAAGTCCCTGAGATGTCATTTTCTTCTTGACCCTCTGCATTGTTGCTAATGCAACACGATGATTTGAAGGGACCTGCTCCAGAATATCTTGGTACCAAGGTAACTCCACATGGTACTTTCCGTCCCTAAACTCAATAGTTTCGTGGAATTTAGAGATATAATACTCATCGATGGAACCCTGATCCTTTTCCTCATTTATGCCTAAAGAATCTAGTTTGTAGAGACTTTCTAGTCCCAAATCTAGATCTGCTTCAGGATGAGTATGTAGCATAGGGTCAAAATAGGAAGGAACAGGATCCATGATTACATTTACCATTGAAGAAGGGACTTTTTTGACAGATCTTCGTAGAGAGGGTGGTATGGGGAGTTCCTCTTTCTGTCATGAATATTTGACAGGAGAAACTTTAGTCTTTGAAGGATTATTTGACTTCTTCCCGAAGATTTCTGTCTCCTGGGAAGGCGTCAAAAAAGTCTTGACAGGCCCGAAAGGCACAAACCCATGACAGGTTTCCAGAGCACTGCCACGAATACATTGAACGGTTTTGAGATGCCTCAAAAGATGAATTGCATCTATGCCCAGTAGTCCCTCTATATTAGTCACCCTGTCACTATGTATGTTTTCATAGTGATTATCTGCGATTTTATAGCCATTTTTGATTATGTTCCGAATAGCTCCTCTTAAACCTTGTACCTCAAAGCTGACATCCAGCTGAGGGTCAATATTGACTGGGAGACTATGGAACTTTTTCCCACAACAAATACCCATCTCTATATTTAAAGTTCTTAGAGTCCTTACTTCCTCTCCTAGGAATGTTTTAATTCGATTATTAATGGAAGGTAAGGACTGAATATCTATACCCAATTTGGTAAGAATATTACTGTTAAAATATGTATGTTGTGAACCTAAGTCCAACAGCATACGGACAGGTATGATTTTATTACCTTTTTTGATGTTAATAGAGATGGTAGGCAGAATATTTTGGGAAATAGAAGTACCAGCATTAATACTAATGTGGCTACTACTGGCTAGACTATCTTCTGCAGTATCGGAAGGTGGCTTGTAGACTATTTTCTTTAGAGGAACCACTGGAAACCTTAGACTTCTGAAACACATAGAGCAGAAATATAAGCTCTATTTCCGCAAATTCCACATGGACTGCTAAGTCCATATTTCTTCGCAGGACATTTGTTCGAAATATGTTTTGAACTAGAACAGTTGAAACATATGTTCAACTCTCTACATCTTTCTCTCCTTGTTTCAAGAGATGAGATTAATATTTCTCACAAGAAATCATTCGATGTTTTCCTTCGCAGAATTTACATCGTGAAGGAGGTGAATAGAATCCAATTCGGAGACTCAGAGATTTGTTGCTTTTATACGGTTTTCTCTTCCCCTCCCTCCCCCCGCATTCACCCTCCCACTTCCCATAATCCTTCTGTCGTGAAGAATATTAAAGTAAATGAAGCTCTTATCTGTAAATTCGACCCAAACTGTTTATTCTTGATGTCCTAATCTCCTGAAAAGAGACCCCAGTTACTCGTGTTTATTTTCTTTCTCTCCTTAATCACCTAACTTCCCTAATCCGCATACTGTGATGAAATATAAAGATAAACATAACCTAGCTCTTATCTGTTAATACGAATCCAAACTGTCTAACCGTAACGTTATAATCCCTTGAAAAGAGACTCAGGTAACCCATGGGGATTTTCCTTTATTCCTTAGCCACTCTCATTTCCCTAATCCTTCTTTTGTGATGAAATATTAAAGTAATTTCATGTTAGAACAGAATTTACCCTGATGTTTTATGACTGAATAAATATATTAATACTCTCATCATCCAATCAGGTTTCACCTCTACAGCGACGTCATAAATATTACCGTATCTTATTCGTGAACACAATCCAATCTGCTTTTTGCTTATACATGACGTCAGAAGTCACAAACGTTTCTTATTGGAAAACATGAAAAAATCAGCTTTCAGTTCAACAATAGATTCCACGTGGAGAATTTCTTAGTTATTTAGTTTATATACCATCTTGATACGAACAATATGTTACGTCTTCGTCGTTATACAGTCAAAGAAGATATTGTAACATGGGAAATTACAATTCCAAACGCAATATGTTAAATAAACATGTGTTTACACTAAGGTGACCATATTTTTCAGACCAAAATTCGGGACGCTTCTGAACATTGCCCCCCCCCCCAAATTCACTGCCAGTAAGGGTTTTAAGGGATGTATCTAGGAAGAGAATTTTTAATATAAAGAAGAAATACGATTGTTGTTTTCGAAAACAAGTCATATGATTTATTAGCTAAAGACATTTAAAAAAAAAAATACATTTTTTGCCTTCTGCTCCCATGAACCGCTCCCTCTGGCTGTATGACGGTGTGTCACTGTCTTCTTCTGCTGTTTGGCTGACTATCTGAATAAGCAATTTTTGTCAAATCTAAAAAACGGGACAAATGTCAGTCTGTAAAAAAATCGGGACACGGCATAAAAAATCGGTACTGTCCCGAAAAATTCGGGACGTATTGTCACCTTAGTTTACACGTATTTTGCACGTGGATGTTTGTACGTATACACGAGAAAGAACATGTGCGTGTGTGTATTAAACACCTTTTCATGATTAAGTGTTCATATAAATTCAAAATAATATAAAAAATAAAATAAAAAATAAAAATAAATAAATAAATAAATAAATAAATGATAATTTAAGTTAAATAACAAGTATCAAGTCAGGACTTGAATGCTAATGAAAAAAGGAAAGGTATGACGTCAAAACAATTTATGGACATGACGTCATAGTATTTTAACATTCATATTTGAAACTTGTATATATTCCCTCTAAAAATAAAATGTCAAGTGATGATGACATCATGAATGCTTGTTCATGCGTTCGCGAGCCGCATTACGTTATTCCGCCTTTCCGCCGAATACCTTGACATGCGGTCACTCCCGCCCTTCATTCCGCGTCCGCGGCGCCTCTCGCGTCCACCCAGTAGCTATGGACCTGAAAGTCAATCGGAATCGTTGAAGAAATTCTACGGGGATGAAAACCAATATATTCGGAAAATTCAAAATGGCTGACATAAATGCAAGATGGCGGAAACTATATGGTCAAAACGCTGACAGAATTGACGTGGTCAAGAGAAAATCTACGGAAATAAAAACCAATGATCAAGAAATCCAATATGTTTGTCGGATGGCTTCATAATCTCATGATAGCCCGAGTCATGAAGGCACAGGTTAAGGTGCGCGTGTGTTGCCGCATACGCAGGAGACGTCATCAAAGAGAGCCCTGCATTCTAATTGGTTACGGATGTAGCCAATGAGGCATCTAATGTTGTCTTAGGCACTCCCATCATGCCGAGTGGGATGCATGGCCTAGCATAGATGCCACTTGCTACAAGTGCTAGAAAAAGCTAGAAAGTGAAATCATGACGTCTCATGGTAAGATGGGTGCATTTGCGCATGCGCAGGTAACGTCATCACCGAGTGTGCCTTCATCCTGATAGGCTCACAGATGTAGCCAATGAGGCATCGGATATCGTCTTACCCTCAGTACCATCTTCGCTGGCCCTCACCCTCAGTGCCAGCTGTCGCTGACACAGGCACTCCCCTCATGCAGAGGGGGCGTGGTCTAGCATAGGTACCACTTGCTAGAAAATGATAGAACGCGCTGGAAAAAGCTAGAAATGGCACTCATGAAAGAGCATGAGCTAGGCCCTGGTACTAATACTTGAAAGTCAAATAAGATTTGGCAGGTACAGTCGTGAACAGAAGTTCGTTCCTATTTGTCTGGAAATAAATATTTATATAAAATGGAAATCATGTAATAAAAGCTCTTTTTTGAATAAAAAGAAAATAAATACATTGAGCGGGGCTTAATTGAACTGTGATTGGCTGAATCTGAAATGATCCCTATTTTATATGAATATTTATTTCCAGCTTAATAGGAACGAACTTCTGTTCACGACTGTACCTGGCGGTACGTACAAAGGAAAATTTCGCAGTGATTAAGGGATTAGCATTATTAATTAGGAGATTATCCGAATTATCCAATAAATTA
Organism: Armadillidium nasatum; assembly: GCA_009176605.1. Taxonomy (NCBI): domain Eukaryota; kingdom Metazoa; phylum Arthropoda; class Malacostraca; order Isopoda; family Armadillidiidae; genus Armadillidium; species Armadillidium nasatum. The sequence continues at coordinate 60,355 of SEYY01022869.1, read as the reverse complement.
CCGGATTATCAGAATAATCGGATTAAAAATATCTCACGGAAGACCATGAATATATATATATATATATATATATATATATATATATATATATATATATATATATATATATATATATATATATATATATATATATATATATATATATATATATATATATATATATCCTCCGGTGTAGCTCCGGTTTCCACCAAAGTTGGGAAAAATCCTATCTCGGCCGAAGGAAGCCGACGCCTCCAGATACACGGCCTTTGAAAGTATGCAAGTCAAAGGAAGTTGAGAAAACAGATAAAGGAAGTGTATTCCACACTTTACCAGTAGAGTAAATGTAAGATTGAAAATAGCGGTTAAGTGTGGAGTCTGAGAGTTGGACAGAGAATGAGTGGGACTGTGTACAAAGGCGTGTCGCACGAGCTCTTCTCAAAGGAGGAGGTATGCGACGGGAGAGTTCAGAAGAGCAGTGTCCATTGTAATAGCGATAGTAAAAATAGAGTGATGCAACAATTCAATGGACAGAAATTGATTGGAGAGAGTTAGTAATAGCATGAGATTTGATGAGACGAAAAGCCCTTTCCCAGAAATATCACGAGAAAAACCACCAAGAATATTGAGGAGAGATGAAGGTTTGAGTTGCGTGTTATTTGAAGATGATATCATAGTTGTGTGGAAGATTGTGTCGAGTAGAGAGATGGAGGAATTGAGTTTTTGAGGCATTGAAAACAACGATTTTTTTCACTGCCCCAATTTGAAATACGAGATAGGAGAGAGATTAGTTGCTCCAAGGCCACCCTCCTTGGGTCTATTAACTGTTGTCGGGAATGGCGGCTTTCAAACTGAAAAGAGTAATGAAGGGTGGAGTCATCGGCATAGCAGTGAACAGTGGATAGGAGATGAAGTAATAGAGAGAAGGTTATTAATGAAAAGCAGTATTAATTAAAGTAAAATATAAAAATTCAAAGTTAAAATTAACTATAAGAACAGGAAACAACAATCTTGTTGCACTATTTACACAAAACTGATATTAGAGCACCTGAAATTATATGATGTAAAGAAAATAGATGGTGTTCCAAAGTTACTTAGAAAGAAAAAAGGAGTTTGAAAGTAAGGGATAGTTTATTGGTCTTTCAACCTTAGACTCAACTCTGTCAAAAAATGAGCAAAGATTATTCCCCACCTCCAATTGAGAGATAAGTACTCCATGCATGGGTGAATAAGATATTTATTTAATTTGAGTAACTGTTCGGAAGAGAAAAATTCTCCAAACCTTTGAGGCCTCTCTTATAAAAGTAGTTATAAGAAGTTTCGAAGATAATTTGTAGTTTATGTTCAGACCAGATTTTTTTGTTTTTCACAAGAGAAAAGGGCGTGGAGTCAAAGAACAAACGAAAGTTGGAAAGATTTTTAAGAGAGAGTTGTGAAGAAGTTGAGTTTTTAAAGAGCTGAATTTCAGAAGGTTGAGCAGACCTCACCGAAAATCTCTTCAAGAGAGGGAAGATGGCAACTTTAGATGCAAAAGAGGGATTGATTTGAAGTAAGTGGAAAAATGGAGAGTAGAGTCATTGGTATAAGAAGTGAATGAAGTTAATCATTAATGAAATTCATAATAAAGTTGGAGAAAGAACAGAACCTTGAGAAACTCCACAATTAACGGGAAATGAAAAAGAGGTTGCTTCATAAACAAATACTGATGTGGAACAATCTGAGAGAAAAATAGACATGAGTTAGCAAAGTGAAGGAAGAAACTCAAATGAACGGATCTTAGAGAGTAGTGATCCTGTCAAAAGCTATAAATCTCAAATGCCACCCTGTACTCCCATACTCCCAAAAAACAAAAGGGAATAAATCAGTGAAATAGAAGAATATGTCATTAGTATATCTTTAGCTTCGAATATTCACGATGAGAGAAGGGAAAAAGATTCTAGATTATCCCAGAAATGTGAGCTAAGGAGAGTTTCAAAGATTTTAGACAGTATAAAATGACAACTATAGGAGGATAGATTGATGGATTAGAACTGCTTCCTTTCTTCGGGATGTACAGAACAAATGCGCATTTCCTGTATGGAGGGAAAGTATTACTTACAAGGCATAGAAAGTAGAGTTAAATAAGGACAGGAGTTTGCTCAGATGCACACTTCCTTAAAAAAACGGGGAAAATGTAAACTATAGATCTCAGAATCTCAAACATCCGAACATGTATAAATGTCAGGTAGATACATCGGAAACCTGAGATAAGAAGTATTATGAGATATACTAGAAAGGTCCAGGGTGGAATTAGATGAAGGTAAGTGGCTGAAGAGATTAATTAGCATTTTCAGAAAGGATAAGCATAATCAAAGCGAATAAACGGTAGGGAGATTGACTCACGTGCTTGTTCGATCCCACTTGAGGATCCTAGCTATATACTACCTAGAAAAGTTACTCTCCTCTAATAGGGCAATGCCCATGAGATGTGAATTTTGTTTAAAAAAAAAAAAAAAAAGAAAGAAAGCGGAAAGGCAGATTTATAAAATTAGTATTGGTGTTTTTGGTAAGAGGACAGAAATTTAGATCAGTAGGACAAAAAAGGTTGATAAAAGTATGATGTAACAGTAAACAAAAAGATTTGAATCTGAATCCGAATCCAAATCCGAATTAGAAATCATTTAATCCTAATCGAATACTTATCCAGATGAATTTTGATATCTAGAATCTGAATCCGAATGCGAATGGAATCCGAAAGCACCAAATATTGGGATTTCTGAAAGTAAAATCTAAGACCTTCTAATCCAAATCGAATCTGAATCTAGCTAATTTTGTAATTCTTGAATCCGACTACGAATCCGATTCCACGAAGAAACTTTCGAATCCAGATTCGGATTCGAACATCACTGATATATATATATATATATATATATATATATATATATATATATATATATATATATATATATATATATATATATATATATATATATATATATATATATATATATATATATATATATATATATATATATATATATATATATATATATATATATATATATATATATATATATATATATATATATATATATATATATATATATATATATATATATATATATAAATTACACATCACCACCACTCACGGGCAAAGCCCTATTCAAGGAGGGGGTGATAGAAGAATAAAAATAAAGTGAAAGAGCACAAAAACAAAAAATGAAAACGAACCCTACAGATCCCACTTAACGCAAATTTCTTAGGTGAGCACAGATGCGGGCTTTAAAGAAATTGAGATTAAATTAGGAAGGAAACACAGAAGATAGGAGAGAGTTTCACAAAACAGAAGTGGCAGGAAAGAAGGAGGTACCACAGTGGACAAGCCTGGAGTTTCCTTTATCTAACCAAAATTGATGAGCAGATAATGCAGCCCTTGAGCTACGAGGACGTCGTACATGTGGAGGTATAAGAGTGGACAGTTTCCTCGATCATTTGCAGCTGTAGTACCTATAAAAAAGAGACAAGGCACCAACGTCACGTCGGAAAGATAAAGAGTCAAGAGAATTAAAAAAGAGAGAAACAATTATATGTCTTTTAGCCTTTGACTCAACCTTATATAGAAAATGGTAAAACCTGAGCCACTCCAGATATGAAAGCAGTACTTCGTAAAAGGAAGGATGATACCCTTGTATAATTGGAGTAACTGCGAGGAAGAAAAAATTTCTCGCAGTCTAAACAAGACTTCCAGCTTCTTTGAAGCCGCCCTAGCAACCATTCTGATGTGAGGTTTAAAAGGCATTTTTTTGTTATGTGAAGTCCAAAGATGTTTATATTGTCAACAGAAAAGATAGGAGAACCATCGAAAAATATAGAAAAGTTAGGTCTCTTTCAAGGAGGAGATTTCTAGAAATTGAGTTTTTAAAGAATTGAATTTCAAAAGGTTGAGACGACCCCACTGGGATATTCTATCCAGTTCTGGAAGAATGGAATCGGGAAGATGAAAACGAGAAGCAACTCTAGATGCAAAGGAAGGAACAGATTTCAAATGAGCAGAAGAATAGAGGGTCGAGTTATCGGCATATGAATGGATAGGGTTAGATAAACAGGTAATAAGATCATTAATGAAAAGTAAGAATAGAGTAGGAGATAATACAGAGCCCTGAGGAACACCACAATAGACAGGAACGGAAGAGGAAGTCGCTCCATCAGCAACAGCAAAAATGGAACGATTAGAAATAAAGCTAGATATAAGTAAGCAAAGAGAAGGCGGAAATTCAAAGGAGGAGAGCTTGGAAAGCGTGACGCATGCCATATCCAGTCAACACCTTAGATATGTCAAGCTCCACCACGCAAGTCTCCCCATTGTCCCTAAGAGCAGAAGACCATAAATCTATGAGATAGGAAAGTATATCACCGGTAGACCTCGAAAGTCGAAAGCAATACTGATGATGGGAAAGAAGGGAATGGGATTCCTGATGATCTAAGAAGTGAAAGTTGGGAAAGGTTTCAAAGATCTTAGACAGAATATAGGTTAGGGCTATAGAGCGATAGTTGCAAGAATTAGAACGGTTACCTTTCTTCGGAATAAGTTGGACTAATGCACGCTTCTATCACTGAGGGAAAGTACTAGCATTGAGGCACAGAGAGAAAAGTTGAACAAGGGACGAATCCAGCTCCGAGAAGCACTCCCTTAAAACTTGGGGAGGAATGCTAACCAGGCCACTTGCCTTCCTAACGTTCATAACTTTCAGAATCAAATGCACCTGATCAAATGTAATTGGAGTCAAAGGCATGGGAAATCTGAGAGGAGAAGTAGGAGTAGGACTGAAGAGAACAGGATACCAAAGGGATTAGCCTTTTCAATTGGAGTGTTAGCAACAGAATCATCAGAAAATGTTTTTGGCAAGAGACCAGAAAGATTTTTCAGTAGGAGAATTTAGGAGCTCAGCACACCTTCGTTTGGTGAAGGTTCACTTTGCTCGTCGAAAAATATCCCTGCAACGATTCCGATCTGAATGAAAATTTGCGAGAGTGATAGGAGAAGGAGAATATTTCCACTCTCGATAAGCGAGGTCTCCAACCTGAATGGCACGAGAACAAGTGCGATCGAACCATGGATTTTGAGAAGAGAAAGATTTAGTTCAAGAAGTAATGAACCTGCTCATCCCATCATGATGACGTCCCCACCTTATCGGCAGATACCGAAGCGTCTTCAGAGACAAAGCAGGTCCTCCAATGATGGTTAGCGTTGAAGCAACGCAAAGCCCCCCAGTCAGCCCGATAAAAGTGCCAGAAGATACGTTTAGAGAAGTGTGGAGCAGTTGGAGATAAATCATGAAAATTAGAAGAAATTAGATTTTGGTCAGAGTTACCAATAGGTGCGAAGATTGCGTATTTAATAGAGAGAAATACAAATAGTGAAACATAAGTCAAAAGTGTTCAAGAATTGGTTGTGAAGATCTGGAATGTGTGTTGGCTCTTTAATCAGCTGCTCCAAATCGTTGATAATGCTCAATGATTCGATCTCCTCTCTACCTGTGAATCAGTATGAGAGGAGCCCAACCATTCAGTGTTCTGTACATTGAAATCCCCTAAATAGAGGACCTCAGTATTTGGATGTGGAGATGTAACAGTCTCGTGAGAAGCAGTTTGGTACTCAAAAAAAGGTAGAAAGATCTGTTCCATTGGAGAACAATGGAAGAAGCGCAAGATTATTAAAGTGGTAGGAAAAAAGCTTTTAAGCCACAGAACATTCGAAGTTAGGAGATTCAATATTCACAAAACATGTTATCGGAGTGTTAGAGTTAATGTAGGCACAAACTCCACCCTTAGATGGGAAATTATGAAATAAGTTATAGTTGGATATATTAAAAAAGCTAAAGGAGGAATTCTTTGATATCTGGGTCTCAGACAAGAGTAAAAGTTTAGGATAAGAGTTTGAGAGGTGGTATTCCACAGAAGCTAACTTAGAGCGTAAGCCATGGACATTAGTGAAGTGTATAGAGATCCTACGTCTGCCCTCACCCGCCATTCTACACACACACTTACGATCAAGAGAAACTGTCAGACAAACAAACAGTTAAACAGGCAAAGAGACAGACAAACAAACAGTCACACTTCAACTAAATCTGAAATAATATTTATTTTAAAAATAAATATTAAAATTAACTAATGAAATATTATATATATATATATATATATATATATATATATATATATATATATATATATATATATATATATATATATATATATATATATATATATATATATATATATTTTAAACTACTTGATGTATTTTTATGCATAATATTAAATTTACTGTATTGGAAAACATTTTCTCTTGGAAATTTATTTAGATTTAAGATTTAAAATTCTTGTCAAAAGAAGTTAAATTATTAATTTATTTTAAATATAATGAGCTTCTTTCAAGTCCTTTATTTCATAAACAAATCACAAAGGGCTTTTATTTTTTTTATATATTTCCTTTCAAAAAGATTATTTTTCAAAAAAATTTTAAATCCTTAAAAAAAAAAATAAAAAAAAAATATATATACTCCCCGTCCCCGTCCCCGTCCCCGTCCCCGTCCCCGTCCCCGTCCCCGTCCCCGTCCCCGTCCCGTCCTCGTCCTCGTCCCGTCTCCTTCCGTCGTCCTCCCCGTCCCCGTCCCCGTCCCCGTCCCCGTCCCCGTCCCCGTCCTCGTCCTCGTCCTCGTCCTCGTCCTCGTCCTCGTCCTCGTCCTCGTCCTCGTCCTCGTCCTCGTACTCGTCCTCGTCCTCGTCCTCGTCTCCTTCCCCGTCCTCGTCACCTTCCCCGTCTTTGTCTCCTTCCCTGTCCTCGTCACCTTCCCCGTCTTTGTCTCCTTCCCTGTCCTCGTCTCCTTCCTCTGTCCTCGTCTCCTTCTCTGTCCTCGTCTCCTTCCCAGTCTTTGTCTCCTTCCCTGTTCTCGTCTCCTTCCCTGTCCTCGTCTCCTTCGACGTCCTTGTCGCCTTCCCGTCCCCGTCCCCGTCCCCGTCCCCGTTCCCGTCCCCGTCCCCGTCCCCGTCCCCGTCCCCTTCATCATCCCCTTCTTCGTCCTCGTCTTCGTCCTCGTCTTCGTCCTCGTCCCCATCTCAGTCCCCATCCCCGTCACCGTCCCCGTCACCGTCATCGTCCCAGTCCCCGTCTCTGTCCCCGTCTCGGGAATTATCAGAGGCAATGGATTTTGCTAAATAGTTAATTTAAATTTAGATTAAAAAAAAAGTATTGATCATTTTTATTAAAATTATACTTATTTTTCAGAGTCAAAGTAATTGAAGCTATTTTTTATTACTGCAATTTCATATTTTGAATAAAAAATGCTGTATTAATTTCAAGCAAAAATAAACTTACTAACATAAATGATTTTAATGAAAATGCTTCTTATTCCAATATTTTTTCTTGCAAATTTTGCAGTAACTTTTTTGAAAAACAATGCTTCAAGTATCTCTTTTAAATTTAAATCAACTAAAATCAACACAGAGGGTTCTAATTATCACTTTAAAAACATTCAAAAAGAGAAATATTTCAAGGGAGATCTTTCAAACACATCAAAAATTTTGGTAACACAGATCTTTAAAAATATATCTCTTCAAAACCTAAATAATGAAAAAGAAGTGGTTGGTCGTTTTGTAATAGACATTTTAACATACACTCTGAAAGAAGAAAATATTTTGCTTCTGTACGACAGAGAAGTTATGAATTTTTATGAATGGATTGAAGTTCTTCTACACAAGAATTTAAAAAACAAACCTCATATCGCTTTAGAACTACAAGAATTTGATATCGATAATTATGACTCTGAAATCGTCAGTGGAAATAAGTATGCAATCATTTGTCTGATCTATAATCAAAAGCATTTATTAGATTTATTTCAAAATAAAACTTCGAACTTAAAATGGGCACCTGCAAAATTACTCATAGTTTCCCTCGATCAGGAAACGACAATTTCTGACGTGATTTTTGATTCGCCAATTCAAAGATCGAGGTATATATTTATTGCAGAGTTAACTGTTAAATGTAAAAAGCTCGTGTTTCAAACGTACAGCATTTATCCTTTTGAAAGAAATAAAACTGGGATCTCGCAGTGGAAAGCATTTAAAGGAATTTATAACCTACCGAGAAAAAAATCGGAAATATTTACAGAAAGAAATAAAAATTTTAGAGGAAGATTATTACAGCTGTCTTCTGTTTGTGATGATGCTCCGTTTCTTTATTGGGATAATAATATTGGGAAATGCATTGGAGTAAATATTGAAATTTTCCATATTATAAGTAAAAAACTAAATTTTAGATATAATGTTCATAACATCACAGAAGATGGACTTTGGGGAGGCACAGAAAATAACACATTTACAGGAATGCTCAGAGATATCTATCACAATAACAAGGATTTAATTATTAATTTTTTTTTAATACAATACTACCAACAGCCATATTTTGATTCTTCATTCCCCTATCGTTTCGAGGGTTTTGGAATTTTGTGCAAAATTCCAGGTTCAACTCCAGCTTGGAGAAAAATATTCATGCCATTCTCATTGCCATTATGGAATCTTCTTTTGACGACAATAATAGTTCTAATCCCAATTATTTCTTTATTGAGGATATTTGGGTACAGATGTGGAAATCAATTCAGGTTATCAACTTCCTTTTTGATTGTAAGTATTTATATATATATATATATATATATATATATATATATATATATATATATATATATATATATATATATATATATATATATATATATATATATATATATATATATATATATATATATATATATATATATATATATATATATATATATATATATATATATATATATATATATATATATATATATATATATATATATATATATATATATATATATATATATATATATATATATATATATATATATATATATATATTTTAATTCACTTCTGATGGGAAAAGGACAGACATTTACTAAAATTACCACAATGTACCCCTTGTGTTACGAAGACGCCGTAAAGGTAGAGGTATACGGTTGGATAGCTCCATCTAGCATCTGCCGCTGTAGTACCTATGGATAAGAGACAAGGCACCAACGTCACGTCATAAAGATAAAGAGTCAATTGAATTAGAAAGAACGGGACAGTTTATAAGTCTCTTAGCCTTTGACTAAGCATTATCCAAATGAAGGGTGAAACCAGAGCCACGCCAGATATGAGAGCAGTAATCCATTCAGGGGTGGATGAGACCCTTCTACAATTGATGTAACTGAAAGGAAGAAAGAACTCTCGCTGTTTAAGCAGAACTCCCAGCTTCTTGAAAGCTGCCCAAGCTACCATTGTGATATGAGATTTCGAAGACATTTCCTTGTTTACGTGAAGGTCATGGATGTTTTTATTGTCAACAGGAGAGATGGGAGAACCATCGAAAGAAATTAAAAAGTAGAAGGTGTCTTTGAGAGAGAGATTTCTAGAAGTTGAGTTTTTAAAGAATTTAATTTCTCAAGTTTGAAACAACCCCACTGGAAAATTCTATCCAGATCTGCAAGAATGGAATCGGAAAGATGAAGACGAGAGGCAACTCTAGATTAAAAGGAAGGAGCTGATTTAAAATGAGTAGAAGAATAGAGGGTAAAGTCATCGGCATATGAATAGATAGGGTTAAATGAACAGCTGAGAAGATCATTAATGAAAAGTAGGAATAGAGTAAGATATACGACAGAACCCTGAGGAACACCACTGTTGACAGGAAAGGAAAAAGAAGTCGCTCCATCAACAATTGCCGAAATAGAACGATTAGAAAGAAAACTAGACATAAGTAAGCAATAAGAAAGAAGAAACCCAGAGGAGAGGAGCTTGGAAAGCAGTGACCTATGCCATACCTGGTCAAATGCCTTAGATATATCAAGCGCCACCACACGTCTCCCTATGGTCCCTAAGAGCAGAAGACAATAAATCTGTGAGATAGAAAAGTATATCACCAGTAGATCTCGATCGTCGAAAGCCATACTGATGATCAGAAAGAAGGGAATGAGATTCCAGATGATCCAAGAAGTGAGAGTTGAGAATGGTTTCAAAGATCTTAGACAGAATACAAGTGAGAGCTATAGGGCGATAGTTGGAAGGATCAGAGCTGCTACCTTTCTTCGGAATAGGCTGGACCAGTGAGCGCTTCCAACACTGAAGGAAAGTATAAAATTGAGGCATAGAGAGAAAAGTTGAACGAGGGACGGAGCCAGCTCAGAAACACACTCCCTTAAAACTCGGGAAAGAATGTCATTCGGGCTTCTTGCATTCCTTACGTTCATTGATTTCAGAAGTCTATGCACCAGATCATATGCAATCACTGGTAAAGGCATGGGACATTTGAGAAGAGAAGAAGTAGGTGGAGGATTGCCGGAGTCGTCCAAATTGAACTAGAAGAGAACAGGAGGCCGAAGAGAATAGATTTACAGTTGGAGTATTAGCAACAGAACCATCAAAGCGAATATGAGGAGGAAATGAAGATTTACATAAGTTGCTAGAGATGTTCTTGGCAAGAAGCCAGAAAGATTTATCAGTAGCAGAGTTTTGAAACAAAGCACACCTTCGTTTTGTGAAAATCTGTTTTACCCGTCGAAGAATACCTATTCAACGATTCCTAGCTGAATGAAAATTAGCAAGAGTGATAGGAGAAATAGTGTTTTTCCTCTCTTGATACGTGACAACTCTATCATGAATGTCGCGAGAGCAGGCTCGATCAAACCATGAATTTTGAGGAGAGAAAGATTAGATGATTTAGTTCCATGAATTTCTAGAGTTTTAAGACGACGGTAGTCTCTGAAGGGCAGCATCCCTTCTGTGGATTTCAAGAGTACAAGCTGAGTTAAACCAAGGTCTTTATGTTTAGTAGAAGGGAAAGAATATGGAATGTACTCCTCCATGCCAGAGTAAATCACCTCGGTTGTGCTCTCTGCGCACTCCGAGGGACCTCTCCCATGGAAACAGTAATCATTCCATTGAAAATCAGAAAAGTACAACAGTTAGTAAGACCAATTAGTGGCACCGAAATGCCAGAAACTTCTCCTAGTCGAAGGCGGGGTCCGTTCTTGTGGAAGACTTGAAGAGACAGGACAAGATATAGAGATAAGAAGGTGAACAGATGAACTTAGAGGAGGAAAGAGTTTAACAGTGTAATGAAAAGGAGAAGGAGCTAGGAAAAGATCAAATATGTTGATTTCATCCCCAAAGTGGTCAGGGATACGTGGAGGGAGTTGCGAAAACTACTCAAGGTTGTTTGGGATAGAAAATTGGTAGGCGAATTCACCAGCTGCATCATAAGAAATAAATGAAAGCCATTGGTGGTGGTAAACATTGAAATCACCTAAAATGGTGATTTTGAAGAAAGAAGAAAACGAAAGAATGTGTTCTATTTTGGAGTTAAGATAGTTGAAGAATTTAGTCAGTAGATTTAGGAGATAAGTAAAGAGAACAAATGAATTTAGTTGCAGAGTTGCAAGAAAGTTTAAACAATAAAGTAGAGAATTCAGAAAACTCCATATATATATATATATATATATATATATATATATATATATATATATATATATATATATATATATATATATATATATATATATATATATATATATATATATATATATATATATATATATATATATATATATATATATATATATATATATATATATATATATATATATATATATATATATATATATATATATATATATATATATATATATATATATATATATATATAAAGAAGAAACATATTAAAAATTATATAATCATAAAATTGAAAATTTATTCAATTCAGTAAAAACAATATGACGTTAAATTTACCTGCATTGAATCAGGAATGGAGTATGGAAATACAATGATTAAAGCGTTTTTTTTATGTACTAATTATTCCCTCAGAGATATGTAATTATTTATAATTTTTTAAATCTTCTCTGGTGGGTTAAGGTGAGTTTTACATAGTTCTACTAGAAATTCTATAGAATTGCCAAATTAAGGGCCGATATATCATGAAACACAGATTTGGCGGTGATAAAGGGTGTGTGTTCCTTATTTTACCGGAATTGTAAATGCATAATTCAGTATATCAGTTAAGCATGTGGTCAGGATATTGGCAGATTAATTACGAGATTATTTAAAAGTCTCACTGCCAGAGGACATCTTGATCGAAGAAGTATGACAATGGAAATTTCAGAATAACATGATCCTATGTATTAGAGAAAATAAAAGGAAAGAGATGCAGCATTATGAATTCCAGAAATGGATGGAGAGAGTTAAATGAAAGAGAAAGTGTTGATAGAACGGAAAGCTTTATAGGCTTTATCTTTTCTAGAGAGCTCCCTGTGAGTGTAACCACCTTAAAAGTTTTAGGCATTCTCCATACAAGAGCAAACAACGCATTTATAAAGAGCATCAACTGGAGTGGCGATAAAACATTGCTCACTCGTCATAGAAGACCCAACCAGTTAGAAACTTCTTTAAGAAAGAGAAATCATGAGACCCTTCCAAGAAAGATAAAAAGGAAAAAGAAACAAAGAAAATATTAAAGATAGAGAAAGGTTTGAGGTGCGTATTTTCAAAGAAAATAATATAGTTGTGAGGAAAGCTGTTTTGAGAGAGAGAGAGAGAAATTGAGTTTTTGAAGCATTGAAAACTACAATTTTTTCTTTGGACCAATTTGAAATATGAGAAAGACCACAGGTCAACTGTTCCAAGGATATTCTTCTTAGTTTAATAACTATTGTTGGAAAATTCATTTTTCATATTGAAAGGAGTAATGAAGGGTGAATTCTTCCCCATAAGAGTTATAGGTTTTGAAGTACTAGAGAGAAGGTAATTAATTCAAAGTAGAAAAGGTGTAGATTAGGAAGTAATAGAGAGAAGGTAATTAATAGAAAGTAGAAAAGGTGTAGGGATAGAAGAGATTTTTTTGGAACACTTCTATCATTTGATTTAAAGGAAGAATGGTGTCCATCTAAAGAAGTTGCTTTAGAACGAAAGGAAAGCAAAAAGAAGGACACAGACAGAACGATAGATCCCGAAAGATATAACTTAGGAAATCAAAGCTTTGTGCCTGAATCCATCGAATTCTTTCGATATATCTAGTGAGGCAGCAAAAGATTCACCGAAATGTAGAAGAACAGAGGAGCAAAAGTCAGAGAGAATTGAAAGAGATCCTTAGCATAGCATTTTTAAGAAAAACCGTGCTGACGAGGGTAGGTAACATTAGAAGAATTTAGATGTTTATAAACTTCTTGTTGAGGATCGATTCAAAAACTTTAGAAAAAATATAGGTTAATTAAGGAAATAGAATGATTGCTAGAGGGTAGAGAAGGGTAACCCTTCTTTGGCAGCGTCTGAATAAGTAATTGTTTCCAGCAAGAAGAGATGATCGAAGAAGAATGACAGATACGAAATAGTTTTCCTAAGCAAGATGCAAGTTCAAACGCACAAGTTTTGAAAAACGCTGGAGAGATATTATCAGGACCATAAGCCTTCTTAAAGATAAACTCAGAGTGCATAGAAATAACATATCTAAGGTGGAATTAGAAGCAATATATTTGAGCCTAGAGTTCATCTTTAGAGGTAGGTAAACAGCCCACTGTCCTTAAATGGTACATGAGTGACAGAGAAGAAGCAAAGTTAGAGTTATCATTTTTTGCAAAATGCCAGAAAATGTTTGAAGAGGAGGAACCAGAAATATTATTGCATTTTTAACGGAAAAAAAATGTTTTTGGTGGTATGAAAAATAAATTTTACACGATTTCGGAGTAAAATATAATTAGGAAGAGCATCTGGAGTTTGGGAACAATTGTAATTAATTCGGTGAAAATCATGAAAACAAATAGATTTGTACCAAGGAATGCTAGGTTTAGTTGAAGTGAAATAATATGTAATCTACGCTTTCGTGTCATTGATAATCATATTGGCTATACATTCTTCACATTCCGAGGAGCTACTCCCAAGAAAAGAGTATATTCCATGGAATATCAGAGAAGTACAACTGCAAATCTAACGAGTTAGCAGCATTGTAGTTCCCTCAAACGTCTCCTAGCCGAATGCTGGGACCATTCTTAAGGAAAGACTTGAAGAGACGTAAGAAGATACTGATAAAAGAAGATGAGAAAGTGATCTGATTAACCCTGAAAAGAGATTAACAGTGAAAGGAGATGGATAGAAAGTTAAGAAAAGGTAAATTAAGTTGTATTCACCAGCAAGAGGGTCAGGGATACGGGTAGGGAGTTGCGCCAACTGTTTCAAAGTTATTCTGAATTGAAAAAGTAGTAAGGAAGTTCCCCCGCTGGATCATGAGGAGTACATGAAAGTAATTACGGTTGTGAATGTTGAAATCACATAAAATTATAATTTCGTATTAAAGGAGGAGAAAAAAGAATGTTCTCTATTTTAGAGTTTAGGTAGCCGAAGAAATTTTATAGCTAGTAATATTAGGTGAAAAATAGACAAAACAAATAAATTTAGTTTTAGAATTGTAAGAGAGTTTAAATCATAAAGTTGAGAATTAAGACTCCTCCTAATTAGACAAACGAGAATAGATAAAATTGTTGATCTCATATGTGCAGCATCCTTTTTTGACTCTGCATTGAGGATAGAAATAGAAGGAGGTAACAGAGTATGGTTTACTGTCAGAGAACTCAAGTAACTGAGTTTCGATTTAGAGCAAGAGATGAGGTCTAGAAGAAGAGAAGTGATTTATGACAAAGTGGAAATTATATATATATATATATATATATATATATATATATATATATATATATATATATATATATATATATATATATATATATATATATATATATATATATATATATATATATATATATATAATATATATTATTTTTTATTTTTTTTTTTTTTTTTTTTTTTTTTTTAAATTTTATAATCTAATAAAAAATAAAAAATTGAATATTTTAATTTTTTTACTTAAGACCTTTGTGCCAATTTATTTTTTTTTTTTTTTTTGTAGGTTATTGGAATAATGTTTCGACAAAATGTGAATATTACCAATAAAAGTGTTTGGTACTTGTTACATGTATTTGTTTGGATAATTGGATCTTTTGTAATCATGAGCGCCTACTCTGGAAATCTTATTTCTTTCATGACATTTCCAAGTTTCCAGAAGCGAATTGAAACTGTGAAGGAGCTTGCAACTTCTAATTTAAGGTGAAAATTTTTTTTCAGTAATAAATATACTTTATAATATTAAAATCCTAAAATCTCTCTTTATATAATAGAGTTGGAACGACATATTACGGGTATCCATTCAAAAAAGAACTTTTATCATCTCCTATTGAAGATTTACGAAAAGTTGCAAAAAAAATCGACTATTATCCAAACACCTACAATGGTTTGACAAGAGTTATAGAGCTAATTAAAAACAATCATCACGTCTATGTCGAAGCATATACGTACCAATTTTATATTCAAAATGATTTCAATATTTCAGAACAAACTTACGTGCTTAAAGAACAGGTAAGAAAAATAGTATTAAAGTTACCATTAATTTTTTAAATAAATAAAATAAAAAGGGAAAATTCTTTTTATCATTGACGTATGAATTAAAATATCTCATATTGCCTAGCACGTTGAAGTAATGTGATGAAAGATATACAATTGACTATTGTTAAATCATAAATCGCCTATTTTTTTACAACCCTATACATAATTCATTTAAAATTGTTCTATTTTGTTAAGCTCTAATTTGATCCTCATGATTCAAATTCCCTTTATCAAGGCTATCATTTTTTGTATTTTTTAAAATATCAGGTGGCCTCAATGTTATTTATATTCGCTATAATACACTTCCATAATTTAAGTATTCATGATTCTATCTCGTATATTTATTTATGTGGTAGCCTGAAACATTTAATTCCGAAGTGTTTTATTCTCTTATCATAATTGCATTTGAAAAACATATGCATAAGAATAGGCGAAATAATCTCTCTTCTACTCACTTTTACAAGGTTTTTCTTTTTAAACTAACATCATTATTCCAGGGATGCGCCATGTTCATTAAATAGACATATAAGTAAATAGCATAACACAAGCTTACACAAATATATTCTTCTCAAATGGACGTAGAATTCAAGTTGAGTCTAGATCTAGAAACTATTTACAAAATAAAGATACCAATCTCAGCCCTACTTACTTTTTTTTATATATTAATCGCCATTAAGAAAGCTTCCTCTTGGATATTAACAGTATATACCAAAAAATCGTTCTTGAAATACAAGAAAAAATGATCGGAAAGATGGAATCTTTAATGTTTAAAGTTCAACAGTTCATACTTTGCTGCTTTTCACGAGTGTGACGGACATAACTTCCCATCCAGTTCTGAGGTAGAGTCTTAGAAAGAGGAGCTGAACAAGAACAGGCACCAGCAAAGAAGGTAACTTTCTTTAAAACGTTAACGAGGCCTCAACTACTTAGTAGATACCATACTTCCATAAATCAAAGCAGGTATTATTTTTTTAAAAATTTGGATAGAATGTACTTAATACTATTCAATTTTTTAGAGTATTTTGTCCGAAAATTAATAATAACTAGAAATAATTAAATTTCACATCAATATTATACATTAGAACAATTTTTCATCTTTGAAGTATGAATTAAAATATTTTGTATATTTTAACACCTTCCGCATCTATTTAATTCTTAGTTCCTCAAATGCCAAGTCATTTTCCAAAGCTTTCATTTAATTGCTTTTACTCATTAACATAAGTTTTACATTTCGCAGAATAATTATAACTTCTTCCCATTTTATACTTATCTCTTAAATTTTGCATTATCTAAACAGAAGAATTTTCTATCCACTCCTGATGTATATTCATTATTATATATTTTTAATACTTTCAAACATACTCCATGAAACTGCTTATTAAAAGAGAAGAGTACATCACAAATCTCTACGTATGATTCATATTTACTTCAATTAAAAGCAACAACAATATTCCTTTAGTACTGATCACTTTTTCCAAAAATTCGGCAGTTTTCGTAAAATACTTTTATGCCTCACAATAATACCTATTCTACTTGCAAAATAATATTCTCAATTAACCGATCATTCCTATCTTCAATTTTACTTATTAGCAAATCTTAAAGAAAATTTTAAATGAATTTGAAAGTACGACATTGTTTATCACCTTTCTGATCAAAAAGACTGGTGAATTAAAAATTTATCTACCTGAAAATGATAACGAAACTTCATATAGGGAAAATGAAATCCTTGCATGGTTGGAATTGCTGAGTAGATGAGTAGATAAAAAAAATCCGTCAATCTAAACAAGACCTATGGTTTCTTTGAAATCACTCTAATAACTGTTGAGACATGATGATTCCAAATCATTTTTAAGCTTTCGTTAAGATCAATGATGCGTATATTGTCAGATAAAGAGCGAAGAAAACAATTATAAAAGATAAAAGTGCTAGGAGATGTTTTTGCAGAAGTTGAATTTTAAAAGGTTGAATAATAATAGGTTGAAACGACTTCACTGGATAAATAAGACAAATGGCATATTTAAATTCAAAAGATTGACCAGATTTGACAAGAGTAGAAGGAGGGTTGAGTCGAGTTGAGTTATCGACATATCAATGGATAAAATTAGTTGAACAGCAAAAAAATCATCAAAATAGAAAGAGTGTAGGATGTAAGGCAAAACCCTTGAAAATACCACTACTTACGAGGAGGAAAGAAAGAGTAACCACATCAACAACAACTGATATGGAACGATTTGAATAAAGTAAAAGGTATGTAAGGAAAGAAAAAGAGGAAATCACATCTCAAAATATGTCAAGGCCTATCACTTAAGATTAATTATGAGAAAGGAGAGAATATCATCAGAAGGCCTTGAACTTTGAAATCCTTACTGATAATTTGAAAGAAGGGGGTGAGATTTCAGAATATCCAAGAAACGAGAGTTGAGAAGGGTTTCATAATACACGTGAGAGCTATAGGGCAATCATTTAAGGTATCTGAAAGGCTTCTTTCTTTGGAACATTTTTAGTATTGAGGTAAAATGAGCATAGTTGAACGACTGATCGAGACTGCTCGGAAATTAACTTACAAATCGGGGAGGAATATCATCAGTTTTCTTGCCTTCTTAACATTTGTAGATTTCAGGAGTATATTCACAGGTTAAGCTGTAAAACGTAGAAAATCGTGAAGGCATGGTAAATATTAGAGAAAGAAAAGTAAGAAGATTGTCAGAGGAATCATCCATGGCTGAATTATATGGAAACAAGAGGCGAAAGAGATATTTAACTAAAAAATAAACAACCGAACCATGAGAGAGAATAAAAGGGAAACGCAGCTTTGCAAAAATTTTCAGAGATATTCTTTGAAAGATGCCAGGAACCAGAAGGATTAGTCAGTAGGAGTAGAAAGTATGTTAGAGAAATTTTATTAAGTGAAGTTTTCTTGACTTCTCAAATCGGATCAAATCAATAGTTCTGTGATGAAAGACAAATTAGAGGAAAGTGATAGGGGAAAGAGATTGTTTTCACTACTGATATGTATTTTGGTTGAAAGGTGCTAGAGCAAGTATAATCGAAACATAGATTATGTAGAGAGGAAGATTTTGTTGAAGATGATAAGGACCTTCTTATCTCATAGGTGATTTCAGATACCACTTATTGGCAGAAGCTGAAGCGTCTTCAAATTTAAAATAATTCTTTCAAAAATACTTAGAATAGAAGAGACAGAAACTCCCCATTGAGCTAGATTAATTAAAGTGCCAAAATATATGCTTAGAGCAGGAAGGAGCTATTGAAGTGAATACATAAATTTAAGAAATTTAAGATTTTCTTCAATCTTACCAATTCCAACAAAAATGGAGCATTTATAGAAAGGGAGTCTAGAAGTGTACACTGGTGATGTGCGTGTTAAAGCCATATTTGGAACATCTGAAATATGTGTAAAGTTTCTCAATTTAGTTACTTTAAATTATCGAGAATGTTAAATGTTTCGTCCTCCTTCCCTCTTGGATCGGGATCAATATAAGAGGACACCTAGTCAGTGATTTGCAAATTGAAATCTCCTAGATAGAGGATCTCATTATTTGGAAGAGTAAAGGAAACAGTATTGTAAAAAGTTGTAATATACTTATGAAAGGCAGAAAAATCAATTTTATTGTGAAAATATTAGCAGAAACAAGAATTAGTAGGAAGACAATTAAGTCATTCAATGTAGAAGTTAAGAAATTCGAGGATTTCAAAACGTATTACGAAACTGGTAAAGTTGACACATGAAAATTAGCTACATTTAGATATATTAATTAAAATGAGGTGTAGAATGAATCCTTAGATATTTAGTTTCATTCAGGAATAAAAAGTTAGGATGAGAGTTAGAGAGTTGGTATTCCACAGACTCAAAATTAGCTCCTTAAATCAAGGATACTGGTAATATACATGAAAAGCCAACGCATGCGCAAACCTGCTATTGTGATTAACTACATTAATGAGGAAAATTTAAAATTAATGAGATGAACAATAAAACGATCTTGTTCTAAGTAAAATCTTTGCAAAAGAAAGGATATAAATAATTAATTAAATTAAAAATTCTAAAACTCTTGGACTCTTAAAAGATAGTCAAGCACTCAATAATAAAAACTAAAAATAAAATTATAATGTAATAACATATGAGCAGGGTTGAATTAGATGATAAAAGGAGGCCAAAGATATTAGCCTTTCCAGAGGGAGTATTAGCTACAGAATCATCAGTGCTAATAATAAGAAGAAAGACAGATTGACTGAAGTTATTAGAGATATTTTTTTCAAGAGGCCAGAAATTTTTATAAGAAGAACCATGGAAGTCAGCGTAATTCATTTTAGTTTAAGTATGTTGCTATATATATATATATATATATATATATATATATATATATATATATATATATATATATATATATATATATATATATATATATATATATATATATATATATATATATATATATATGGGGGAGGAAATTTCTGCTCCCGAGGCGATGAAATTACCCCCATTGGCTATATGTGGTGTTAGGGGAATTCTCATCTCACTCTAGTGCCCATCTCACGCACTATTTTGTTCTCAACTCCACTCTCTCCTACATTACATTAAAAAAAACAGTTACAGGCAAACACTTTTTAAAAATGATAATTATTATGGCGTCAACAGCATTAGCCTCGGTGAAGCCCTGAAGGACGGATTCCAAAAATAGCCCTTCCACCATGCCTTCCCCCTTCACCACTTGTGAATTGTGTGAGTTGGTGACCTCCACTGATGGTGTTGGCGCCACCAAGACTCTACAGACAGCTTGTTCTTATTCACGTTTTTTTTATTAATTTCTTCAACATTTGCCGTCTTCATTCCAATTTAAATTTTGTTGAATACCACTTCTCTTCTTCTAGATTTCCTCCTTTTGTTCTTGACCAAGACTCAAGAACATTAGCCTTCTGACAGAAAACCCTACTCTGCTTCTTCATACTTTGTCTATTCTCAAATTGAAATCTTCTAGATAGAGGATCTTATGATTTGAAATAGTAAATGAAACAGCCTTGTAAAAGTTGTAATATACATATGAAAGGCAGAAAAATCAATTTTATTGTAGAAATATTAGCAGAAACAAGATTTTTTGTATAAGTAGGAAGAAAATTTAAGTCATTCAATGTAGACATTAAGAAATTCGAGGTATTCAATGTATTGTTTGTTCTCGTGTCTGTAATTCAGAGTTTTCCAAATTTCCACATTGTGGCTTAAGTTATCTTTCCATTCTACGACTAAATTCTTTTGTTCGGTTTATTTATCTCCTAATTCTACTGACTCTCCTAAATTCTTAAAATATTTAAACCCCAAAATAGAGAACATTCTCTCTTCTTTACCAGAAAACCTAATATTAGATGATTTCATTGTTCAATATCACCAATGGCTTTCATCTAGCGGTCATTAGTACAGCCAATGAGCTTACCTTCCATATGGCTATCCAATACGAACTTGAGCAGTTGGTACAGCTCCTTACTCGTATCGCTGATCGTCTTGGAGGTAAACCCAACATTCTAGGCCTTTTTCCAACTTCTAATCCTTCTCGTTACACTGTCAAATTATTTACACCACTGAGTTAGACCGATCACGTTTTAATCTCTTCAATCTTTTCTATTTTTTTAAGTCTTACGTAAGAAAAACCCTCTCATAGTGCGAGAAAACGTTTGTTTCATTTTGGTATCACAAGGTGGTCGAATTTGTGGTCGCACTTCTTTGATTTCACATGGAAAGGATTATTGCTTCTCTACTTTTCATTAATGACCTCTATTATTTCATCACCAATCCACTACTATGCTGATGACTCCATCCTTCATTGACCCTTTCTGTTTGAAAGACACCTCTCCCAGCAACAGCTAATTGATGCTAGAATAGTGGCCTTGAAGCAACTGACCTCTGATCTTTCTCATATTTCAAACTGGGGCAGAGATAAAAATATATTTGTTTTCATCTCCATTCAACTATAACATCTTCGAAGAAACACAACTCAGACCTTTATCTGTCTTTAATATTCTCTGTGTTTATTTCCCTCTTGATCTTTCTCGGAAAAATCACATTACTTCTCTTTCTAAACAAGCTTCAAAGAGGTTTAGTATGTTCTGAGGTGCTTTCGTGATTTCTTTTTCCTATACAACAATTTCCTTCTCTTCATAGGTGTATTATTCATCCCTGCATTGAGTACACCTCACACATCTGGGTAGTTCCACTCGTAAAACTCTTCTTGAAAAGGTGGAAGTCTAGGGATTTATCAGCTTTCCCGTCCTCATTAATTTATCTCCAATTTATTTCCGCCCATTGAATTGCTGCGACGCTTACTCTATAATATCGCTATTACAATGGACACTTCTCTTCTGAATTCCCTGTCGTATAACTCCTCCATCGAGAATGCCTTGTGATGTTCGTATTTATACTAAGTATCATCATTTTTTTGCAGCTCTCTGACCCTTGATTTAACCACTAATCTCAATCTCACATGAACTCTACTGTTAAAGTTTGTGAATATCCTAGTTATCTGTTTTTACAACTTCCTTTAACTTGCGAACTTTCAAGTACCGTATATTGGAACGTGTGAGCGTTAAAGATTAGTTTCCGATATTGCTATAACTTTGATGGAAATTAGTAGGCTTCTGGCCTTTGCACACCAGTATATATTATTATTATTATTATTATTATTATTATTATATATATATATATATATATATATATATATATATATATATATATATATATATATATATATATATATATATATATATATATATATATATATATATATATATATATATATATATATATATATATATATATATATATATATATATATATATATATATATAGGGTCCATTATGAAAGTAATGCGCATGATTTTATTGTGACGTGACTATCCATCGCAGCGGTGTAAAATGAGTCAGGAAATTTGATGAGGGGTCTGCCCTTCCAATGCAGCCGATCGTCAGTTTGATCCGAGCAGTGTGAGTGGAAAGACGTGCTTCCGCGTGAAGTGTGTTTTTCTACTTTGTAACACGGGGCGATGGAGAGTTCGCTTGAACAGCGATACACAATCAAGAAAGAATGCAACCGAAACATTCCAGATGATTCAAGAACGACTGTATGACAAGGTCACGTTCCGGAAGATGGCACAAGGCGTTCATGGAGGGCCTGGAGGAGATCGTCGAAGAACCCCATTGTGGACACCCAATAACGGCCAGAACCAACAAAAACGTGAATCGTGTGCTCGAAATTTTGCGTTCCGACAGTTGATTGAGTATCCAGCAAATCGCTGACACCCTAAACATGTCCACATTTTCAGTACATTGGATAGTGACCGAGGATCTGCAAATGTACAAGGTCTGACCGAAGATTGTTCCGAAAGTGTTGAGGGAAGAGCAGAAAGAACTTCGAATTTTGCGCTGTCAAAAATTGTTGGATTTGATTCAAAATGAGCCGGACATCATAACTTTGTCATAAACGGAAATTAATCATATATGTTCGAGTACGACCCAGAATCGAAAAGGCAGAGCTGCGAGTGGCACAAAAAATCATCGCCCAGCCCGAAGAAAGGACGAATGAGCATCAAAATCGATGCTCATTGTCTTTTTTGACGTCCGAGGAATCGTCCATTTTGAGTTTGTACCGCAGGGACAAGCTGTCAACTCAGCCTTTTACCTGCAGGTGCTCAAGAGATTAAAACGCCGGGTCACGAGTGTGAAGGCTGAAATCAAAGACATGGTCAAGCTCCCATTCATCGTCACCAATTTCCTGGCACCGAGCAACACCGTGGTGGTTACCCAGCCCCTTACAGTCCCGACTTGGCTCAGTGCGACTTATTTTTTCCCCAGACTGAAAAAAAGCTGAAAGGAAAGCATTGGGAATCCTTGGAAAACATCCAAAAACATGTTACAACGTTCCTAAGAGGCATTCCCGTCGAGGAGCTTCAGGGTGTCTTCCAGGCATGGCAGACACGTCTCAGCAAGTGTATTGATGCTGGGGGAGAGTATTTCGAAGGATTTTAAGCATTTGTACCGGTAGGATCAAGAAATATGTTTTCAAAGCAAATGCGCATTACTTTTCATATATATATATATATATATATATATATATATATATATATATATATATATATATATATATATATATATATATATATATATATATATATATATATATATGACTGAGATATATTGATCAATCAATCAAAGAAAACGCCATTTTGTTGCATAAGAAAAAAAATTCAGGTACAAAAAAAGGTAATTACATGTACATGAAGGGTTAATAATAATAATAATAATAATAATAATAATAATAATAATAATAATAATAATAATAATAATAATAATAATAATAATAATAATAATAATAATAATAATAATAATAATAATAAATCACCATTGCATAATATTGAATATAATTTTTTTATATGTGAAAAAAGGAGAAATAATAATGATAATAATACTACTACTAATAATAAAATTACCAAAATATTGCATAATAATACTAAAAAAAAAAAAAATTTAATTAATTTTTTTTTAAATGATTAAAAAAGCACCAAAAGCACCCAAAACACCCTAAACATGCAAAACATGCAAAACATAAGATATCATTGAGATGATATTGCTTCTATTAATCGATATGATATCGATGTTTTCCATGTTTAGCTTGTGTAACGTGCCTTTCTAAGTAAAAAAATACGCGTAAACCATGCAAAACATTGCTATTCATATAGATTTTAAATGATTAATCGATTATTAATATCGATGTTTATAATAAGAAGAAGAAGAAGAAGAAGAAAACGAAGAAGAAAAAGAAGAAAAAGAAGATAAAGAAAAAGAAAAAGAAAAAGAAAAAGTAAAAGAAGAAAAAGAAGAAGAAGAAGAAGAAGAACAAGAACAAGAACAAGAACAAGAACAAGAACAAGAACAAGAACAATGATTATTGCTAACCGCAATAAATAAATAAAATAGTGGTATCTGGAAAAATGAAAATTTAAACAGTAGAATAATTTTTTGTGTTTTTAACATCAAAAACATGGTAAACACCCTAAGCATGATAAACATCGATATCAATAACCGATTAATCATTCAATATCGTTATGATATCGAGGTTCTACATGATTTACGTGTTTATCATGTTATGTTTACTTAAAAAAGCAAGCTAAACATGATAAAAATGGAAAACATCGATATCATATCAATTAATCTAGACAATATAATCTCCAGTTTTTGCATGTTTTGCACATTTTTGGTGTTTTGGGTGCTTTTTTAATCAAATTTGCCTAAACAAATTTTTTATTATTATTATTATTATTATTATTATTATTATTATTATTATTATTATTATTATTATTATTATTCAATATTATGGTGATTTTATTATTATTATTATTATTATTATTATTATTATTATTATTATTATTATTATTATTATTACTATTATTATTTGCCCTTTTTTCACATATAAAAATTTTTTTTTATGTAATATTAAGCAATGTTAATTTATTAGTATCATTATATTATTGTTATTATTATTATTATCATTATTATTATTATTATTATTATTATTATTATTATTATTATTATTATTATTATTATTAATATTCACCCTTTATGTACATGTAATTACCTTTTTTTACCAAAATTTTTTTTTTCTTATTCAACTAAATGTCATTTTCTTTGATTGATCGATCAACATTGTATTGTTGATCTGCAATCGGAGAAAGCGCCATTTACACTATATATATATATATATATATATATATATATATATATATATATATATATATATATATATATATATATATATATATATATATATATATATATATATATATATATATATATATATATATATATATCCTATGGTGGATAAAGGCCTGAGGCATATAAATTTCTACCTACAATTTAAAGGCCTTCGGTCTATAAATTTCCAACTATAAATTTATAGGCCTCAGTCCTTTGTCCACCGGAAGATATATGCATATACCATCCGGAAAACAAAGGCCTGAGGCCTATAAATTTCCACCGGAGTGGAAAAAAACAATTCGACTATTATAAAGAGATTGTAGAGAGTTAGATAGAGTGAAAGATTTGATGAGACTTAAAGCTTTAGACTCCACCTTCTCAAGGAGAGCTGTATTAGTGAAACCACTAGAAATGTGTGAAAGATACTCCATACAGTGGTGAAAAAAGGAACAGATTAAAGTTTGAGTTGAGTATTTTTGATGAAGGTATCATAGTTGAGTGGAAAATTGTGTCGAACAGAGAGATGGAAGAACTGAGTGTTTGAGGCATTGAAAACAACCACGTTTTCTTTTCCCAAGTTTGAAATAGGAGAAAGATCAGAGTTTAATTTCTTCAAGGCTACCTTCATAGAATCTATTAACTGCTCTTTGTAGAGTCTTCTTTCAATCTGAAAGGAGTAATGATGGGTGAAATATTCAGCAAAGAAGTGGATAGGACTTGAAACAACAGAAAGAATGTTATTATTGAAAATTAGAAAAAGTGTTGGGGATAAGACCGAATCCTGGGGAACAAAAAACTATTAATAGATTTAAAGGAAGAACGATAGCCGACTACAACAGCTGATATAGAATGACCGGAAATGAAATTGGAAAGAACGCAGTGAGAAGAATAGATTACTTTGTACCAGACTCTATCAAAGCACGGCAGTAAATGATTCAACGAAATGCTGAAAAGAGGAGGACCTACTGTCAGAAAGTAGAGAAATAAGATCACTCGTAGAAATTTTTTTTTTTACCAAAGTCATACAGACTTTAGAATAAGTGAGATTAAAAAAATTCAGAGTTTTGCAAATGTTCCTGATAAGGATAAATTAGAAAACTTTAGAAAGTACGGAGGTCAAAGAAATTGGACAGTAGTTGAAGGGTTGAGGGTTATCCACCTTCTTCGGTACAGGCTAAATGAGCACAGGTTTCCAGCAAGAAAGGAAGGTTTTAGTAGAACGTCAAAGAGGAAATAGTATACCAAAACAAAGTACAAGCTCGAAAGAACAAGTTTTGAGAACCACAGGAGAAATACCATCAGTAGTATATACCTTCGAAGTGTTAAGCTCAGAGAGAGCAGAAATGACGGCATTATAATAAATTATAATTTTAGGCATAAATGAGTTGAAGGGGTTGAAGGAGGAAGTGTAGTCGTGTAAAATTGAATTAAAAGCAAATGTCTGAGCGAAAAGTTCAGGTTTAGGCGAAAGCAAAACAGCAGTTGTGTATTCGGAAGATATTAGAGGAAGGGAAAGAGAAAAATGCAAAATTTGAGTTAACATTTTTTTTTGCAAAATGCCAGAAAGGACTTGAAGAAGAGGATCCAGAAAGATTATTGCATCTTCTTCGTAGAAAAGAGTTTTTCGTGTTATAAAGGATATATTTTGTACGATTCCGGGATGAAATATATAAGTTGCGTGAATTTAAAAAGGACAGTAATCCCTGAAGGCAGCACGAGAAGTAGTACGAGAAAAAGAAGAGTTAAACCAAAGTTTGTTATGTTTAGTGGAAGAGAGAATCTCATCGTTAATGCGTTGTGCACGATCCGTGCGACTCCTTCAACCGACGAAATAACCATTGTATGGGAAATCAAAGAAATACGATCGCAAGTCCGACCAGATTGCGACACCGAAATGCCACAAAATTTACCTCTCAATAGAAAGGTTTTTTTTTTAATTGAGGACTTGAAGAGATAGTTGAAAATACAGAGATTGGAAGGTGATCGGAGAAACTAAGAAGTGGTAAGAGTTTAACAGTATAATGAGAAATATTCCAAGTTTGAAAGGGTCTAGAATGTTGGATTGATCTCCAAGACCATGAGGAGATATGTGTAGGGTGCTAAATCTACTGCTGAAGGTCTTTTTGAATAGGGAAACGGAAGGAATGTTCTCCAGCTGTATCATGAGAATTAGAAGAAAGCCATTGGCGGTGGCTAAAATTGAAATCACGTAATATGATGATTTCAGAGATAAGAGAAGAAGAGAAAATGTGCTCTTTTTGGAGTTTAGTGAGCCGAAGAATTTACAATAGTCAGTAGAATTAAGAGATAAATAAACTGAGCAATTGAATTTAGTCGTAGAATGACAAGAGAACCTGTCGGTTTTATCTTTACATTAAATTCAGAGAAGACTTCATCATTTTATTGATTAATTTTTTATAAAATTTACAGAAAATTTTTTGTTTTCTATAGTTTTTTTTATTGAAAACGTTTGACGATAATATCATAAAATGCATCTACAAGAAATATTTTCATCTTAAGCAAGAAGGTCAAAGGCTGAATTTCCTTAACCGTTGAATTTCCCACTCCTTTGTCTCACATGTATGATAGATCCTTGCAATTTTTTACCTTCACCACATTTGCGATGTGAAGAGGGAACTAAGTGTGTGTTTTGAAATGTAAGGAAATGGTATTTTATTCTTCCATTGCTTTCATGTCTTTTTTTTTATCTCTCTGTTGATCTCGTTTTAAAGTTTTACTTTTTATTGTTTTTAATAAAGCGGTTTTAAAAAGTATATATATATATATATATATATATATATATATATATATATATATATATATATATATATATATATATATATATATATATATATATATATATATATATTCAACAGATTAGTGAAGGATACTTATCTTTTCTTTTTAAAAAGCACTCAACACTGACGAATCCAATAAGCACTAAACTTAACAGATTAATTGAAACCGGAATATACTCGAGAATATTTGAAAAACATTTCAGTAAGATGAAGAAGGCTCGGAGAAGGTATTATGAAGGTATAATTAGAATTATTTGATTTATTAATATTTATAAACACTTTTAATTAATCTACTAATTAAGCACAAATATTAATAATTTTAAAAAAAGGGAGCTTGAATTTGAACAATATCAATGAAAATCTTTTATGTGAAAACTTTTAGATTAAGGAAATTAAAAAACTTAAGGAAAAACTTTAAATTAGTAACATTAATATTGGTTTGGCTTTTTTTTTTTATTTAGCTACTTTATCCATCTATTTATCTACTTATTTTAGATATTATTGCAATATTTTGATAGTACATTTCTTGAAAATTATTTGATAACTTTGACTCAATGTTCTCTGTGTTCATGTATCAGAGAAGCTGTTAAGTTTACATTAAAATAGATTTATCGATTATAATGTAAATAATCGATATGTGTTAAATTTAAATTGTAATCGATTTATCGATTATAATATAATGTAATCGATATATATTAAATTTACATTATAATCGATTATGTCGATTATAATGTAATATAATAGATATGTGTTAAGTTGACATTATAATCGATTTATCGTTTACAATATAAATAATCGATATATGTTAAGTTTACATTATAATCGATTTATCGATTATAATGTAAATAATCGATATGTGTTAAGTTTACATTTTAATCTATTTATTGATTTATCAAATTCTTGCATCAATTTTTAATGTTAAAAAGACTCAATTTTAATGGGACGAAATTTCTTTTCCAGGTTAATGACAGAAAAGAACTTCAAATTGAACACTTACAAACGGCATTTTACGCTCTATTTCTTGGCTATTTTATTTCAATAATCATTTTCATTTTGGAAATAGTTATTAATTTTTATAAAAAATAAATGCATTACATTTTAATTCTCAATTGGAAAAATATTCAGTAAAAAAAATAATAAGATATTAATTTAAAAATTATTAATTAAAAAGATTCAAAATATTCAAATATTGGAACCTTTCAAACTTTTAATAACTTTACTCATTTTAATTTATTTATTGTTTTGCTTTTAAATTTCTAATTTTAGGAAATTAATTGTTCTATACCAGCGTTTCTCAGCTTGGGGAACGTGATCACAAACATATGGATAAAAAAAAAAATATAATAGTTATTGTACAAAAAAAAAAAAAAAAAAAAAAAAAAATACAAAGATTGAACAACATGCAATTCGTAATTTTAAATTTTAGATGAATCAATGTGTAAATTAAATGTAGTTAAAACATTTTTGCTTTATGCAATTATTGTCTGGAATATTCTAAATTTAATAATCAACCGAAAAGAAAAATATATATATATATATATATATATATATATATATATATATATATATATATATATATATATATATATATATATATATATATATATATATATATATATATATATATATATATATATATATATATATATATATATATATATATATATATATATATATATATATATATATATATATATATATATATATATATATATATATATATATATATATATATATATATATATATATATATATATATATATATATATATATATATATATATATATATATATATATATATATATATATATATATATATATATATATATATATATATATATATATATATATATATATATATATATATATATATATATATATATATATATATATATATATATATATATATATATATATATATATATATATATATATATATATATATATATATATATATAAAATAAAAAAAAAAAAAATTAAAAAAAAATTAAAAAAAATTAAATTGTAAAGATTTCCTTTGAGTTTTCTAGCATATGTTAAGTGGGCGGAGCTTCTTCTAGAGCAAGGTTGGAGGACAAGGAAATAAAAAGTTGTTGCGAAACGGTAACGTCTCCGTGAGTCTTGGGCTCGTGTACAGATTGGTTTGTCTGTGCTCCTCTCGAAAGCTAATTTTTGGACGCATATTATACTACGTTTGGATACGTGTAACTTTTTTAAAAATAAAGATAATAGGACGGAAGAAGCTTTCTATTGAAGAAAAAACTAGGTGCTTAAATTTTCTGGAGGAAGGTAGGTCTGTGTTTGATGTGGCCACCGATATGCAGGTCTCAAGGAAGTCAATTTACAACCTAAAAAAGGCATCGAAATGCCTTTTCGTCTCGCAATGTACCAACCACGAAAACTAGGTCAGGTAGAAAAAGAAAGACTTTTATGATTACTGAACAATTTTTAAAGCGAGAAGTAATATCTGATCCTTGTATAACAACCGCTCAAATGAATAGGAATCATTCTAAACTACTTAATGACATTTCCACTGGAATTATTCAACACCGTCTTTCAAAAGAAGCTGAATTTACCTTGTCCGCGAGCAGCTAAAAAAAAAAAAATTCTTACGAACAAAATGGAAAAGAGAAGGTTACTGTTTGCCCGGAAGTATAAACATTAGACATCAGATGATAAGAGAAGGTAATGTTAAGTGACGAAAGCACATTTCGGCAAGTTAGGGAGCCTCAAAATTAGTTTGCAGGCCTAGCTATGCATTAAGATATAATTCAAAGTACACTAATAAAACAGTGAAACATCCTGATTATTTTAATGTTATGGGCTTGCTTTAGTGGCAGTGTGGGTAGGGAAGGTTTGTATTTTCTTCCAAATAATAAAACAGTGAAGTTTTAAGGGATCATTTCCTTACCCAATTTGTTATCTATGAATGTAGATATTTTATGCATGATAATGACACTTGCCATGCATCAAAGGCTGTAAAAATATTTCTCAATCACCATAAAATTTATGTTTTAGAGTGGCCTGGCAACCCCCCGGACCTAAATCCAATTGAAAATGCTTGGAATTTGATAAAGAACAAAGTACAAGAGAGACGATCGTCCAATATCAGAAATGTAGGAAACATATGAATCAATATGGATGCCTCTTACTTCGCCTCACTTGCCGAGTCTATGCCCAGGCGATTGTAAAATGTTAGAAAAAACAAAGGATATATGACAAAGAATTAAAATAAATTAAAATTTTTCCAATCAAATCATTTCGGGGAAAACATTTTTGTTTTAATTTTCCCTAAATTATTCAAAAAAAGACTTTTTAAAGATTTTTTTGCGGCCACTATATATATACTATATATATATATATATATATATATATATATATATATATATATATATATATATATATATATATATATATATATATATATATATATATATATATATATATATGTATGTATATAATTTTGATAACCACTATGATAAATCAACCGTGGAATCATTATTTATAATTTTATTAACTGCTAGTGATGTTATAGTTTCGAGGAATCGAACCCGGGCCCAAAAGATGGAAGTTCGTTGTGTTGACCACTACTCCACTGATGGTACAAAAGAAAATAATCCAGAACTTCTACTGACATATCTCGCCTAGTGAAAAGTCCCTTCAATATTTCCCCGACCACAACTTGGGCGTAGCGTCAACATGGACCAAGTTCTATCCTGAGTATAAATCGCAGTACAAATGTTATAATTTTGATAATCACTATGATAAATCAACCGTGGAATCCTTATTTATAATTTTATTAACTGCTAGTGATGTTATAGTTTCGAGGAATCGAACCCGTGCCCAAAAGATGGAAGTCCGTTGTGTTGACCACTACTCCACTGATGGTACAAAGGAAAATAATCCAGAACTTCTACTGAAAAGTCCCTTCAATATGTTAATAAAATTATAAATAATGATTCCACGGTTGATTTATCATAGTGGTTATGAAAATTATAACATTTGCACTGCGATTTACACTCAGAATAGAACCTGGTCCAAGTTGACGCTACGCCCAAGTTGTGGTCGGGGAAATATTGAAGGGACTTTTCACTAGGCGAGATATGTCAGTAGAAGTTCTGGAAAATTTCCTTTTCTACCATCAGTGGAATAGTGGTCAACACAACGGACTTCCATCTTTTGGGCCCGGTTCGATTCCTCGAAACTATAACATCACTAGCAGTTAATAAAATTATATGTATGTATATATATATATATATATATATATATATATATATATATATATATATATATATATATATATATATATATATATTGTTAAGAATTTTAAATTGTTAATGTTAATTTAGTTAAATTCTTACCTTTAGTTAAAATTCTTTTATAGTTAAATGCTAAAGTTTAAAACCCTAAATCACCCACCCTAAATTAACTTTTTGGCGCCAGGATATCAAACCATAGGTTAGGCTAAATAAGGCCTACTAATAACTTTTTTAAATAATTAAATTTTATTGTTTTATTAAGAAATGAATTTTGATATATTATATTATTAATGAGGACCAATAATAAATAATATTAAATAAACTAGACACAATTAGTTAACACGTTTCAATAGTTTAACTTTTAAAATTTATCACAAGAATTTTCCATTGGTGTTTTCAGTACAGAGTCAAGAATAATACTGTATTCAAAATATATTACTGAAGCGTTATTTACTACTGATGCTTGCACGCACGCCAAATATTAAATGTATCTAAACAAATGAATAAAGCTTTAATGTAAGAGAATATTATTGAAATTTTTACTGTTTATTTTAAAATTTTAACAAATATTTTAGCTTAATATTTTATTATTAATAATTATTTAATTTTAATATTTCACAAATTATTTTACACTCCCACAAAATTATTGTATTTGTGAGACAAATACAATCAACTTACTTTCATGGAAATGTTAAATTCACAAATTAATAAGTTGGTTTCAAAAAAAAATATATATATTTAATTCACATGTTATTTAATCTGGTTTTATTCATCAAAGAGTTCACTATAATCTCTGATGAATTTTCTACATTTTTCAGCTGCTTTACGTTTAGGTTTTGTTACAACTGTAGTACTATTACTTTGGTCTTTGATAGGGTTGATATTACTTATGTCATTGTTCAGAGAATTGTCTTCACTTGGTGCATTATCACTATGAGTAATAGATAACTCAAGAGGATACAAATTTACTATTGAGTGGTATGCTATTTGACCATTACCTTGCCTCAGTTTTACAGAGCGAATTTTATTGTCATAGCCAATAACCACTTCCAAAATCTTTCCAAGGAGTCAAAAAGGTCTAGGTTTCACTGGAGATCTTATCAAAACCACATCACCTACTTTGATTTTATTTTCCCAAGAGATATGATATGGATTTCGGTTATGTTCTATAAGTACAAGAGAAGTGTTACAAAGAAACTTTAAGAAAGAATTAGGTGTAATGGGTTGTAAGTTGTCAGAATATGAGACTTAAGTAAGTGGTCGGCTATTAATAGCATTCTGAATATTTGAAAGATTAGTAAGTAGCTCAAAATATGTTAATTTAGAACGACCTATAACCTCATACATACAGCTCTTGACTACCTTGATCATTCTTTGTCTCATTGCACCAATGAAAGCACTAAACAAAGGAATCTTAATGTGTTTGATATTAAATTTAGAAAGTTCAGCGCTAAATTCACTTGATATTAAAGCTTTATTTAAAATATCAGTACTTTTGGAAAATGTTTTAGCATTATCACTGTACAGATAGTGAGGAATGTTGTAATAATTACAGAAACGTTGAAGGGCATATAAAAAATTAGTAACTGACATATCAGGTAACAACTCTAAAAGGATTGCCCTTACATTCAAGCAGGTGAATATTAATATAAACTTTTTATTACTTGTATTTGTCACAGGGTCTCTGACCCATACATTACCTGTATAATCTATACCTGTATGTTGAAAGGGTGTGATTAATTTAAAGGGATGTTGTGGTATGCTAGAATACTTTGGGTACTTAAAAAGCAAAAATATTAATTTTTTTGAACAAGATACAATGATTAATCACATTTTTTTATTGCAGATCTTGACTGAGATATTCAAAACCCTTGAGATCTTATATAATTCAAAGTAGAACTTAAACCCAAGTGCTGTACTCTACTATGGCAATACATTATATAAAGCTTTATAAAATGGTGAAACTTTGAAAAAGAATTGGGTTATGGACATTGTAGTCAAAATATAAACATTTTGATATTCTTCCTTTTGTTCTTAGAATATTATTTTCATCAAGGAATAAATTTAAATTAAATACTAAAACAGGGATTTTGTTTGACTTTACTTTAGAACTTAAATATTCAATTTCTGTGGAGAAATGACAAGACTGCATTTGTTTGATCCAATAATGCAAGGACTTGATATTTGGATTACACTGAATTTTCAAACAAAATGGTTTAAACACATAAGAGGTGATATTAATTACCTTTTGATAGGATGAGAATTTGGTAATATCAAAAATAGGAATAGGTTGTTCATTAACAGTAGTATTAACATTTACAATAGTTAAATGTTTAATATCAGGTGATACACTTAAAAGTGGATACTGAGGCTATTTACTAAGGTCATTGGTAAGAAATTCTTGACCATGTAACCAAGTATCCATTACTTCATTAAATTTTTTATAATTAATACCACGGCTGACCAGATCTGCTAAATTAAATTTAGTATTCACATATGAATAATGAAAATTTATTTCATATGTTTCTCTTAAATGATTAATCAATAAGTTAAAATCTTTCAGCCTGTTTTTAATATATTTGAATTTCAATTTTGTTTCCTTGGTTAACATCCAATTTAAAACTACTTGAGAATCCACACATAAATTTACAAATTTAAAATGAATATTACTATAAGCACTCAATATGGCATCTAAGCATTTGAGAGCCAACAGAACTCTCATAAATTCTAAGGTTGGAATACTGTATTATCTTTTAGTATTTACAGCTGCCATTTTAGCTTTTGAGTTTAACAAATGACCTTCAAGATTATCATTGAAGGAATAAGCAGTAAAACCATAAGCTGATTTACTACTATCACTAAATATGTGCATAGCATAAGAACAGTTTTCATTAAGTTCTTGTCTAGGAAATTCTATTTCATGCAATCTTCTTAAATCACTCTCTAATTTCTACCACTTTCAAACACTGCTCACTGCTTAAGGTAGCACATCATCCTATCCAAATTTTTGCTCCCATATAGATCTTATTAATAATCTACCTCTAATGGTAACAGGAAGAGCCAATCCTAATGGATCGAACTGTCTGGAAGTCTCAGATAAGATAAGGCGCTTTGAGTTTGCAGAAGAATCAAAATCTACCTTTGCTAATGAAATAGTATCGTTAACTGTATTAAATCTATATCCTAAAATCTTTTCTAAGCTATCACCATGTTCCACTAGTCTATCATCCTGCTGCATGACATTTCTGAGTTCTAAACTATTTGAATTCCATGACCTCAAAATAAATCCCCCTATAGCCATCCTATCATTTGTTAATTTATACAAAGATGTTAACTCACAGACATCATTACCAGTAAAGATTAAATTATTACAATAAAAATTAGAGTTTAAAATTTTGAGTACATTTATCATTAGGAAATTTTGCTGCATGATGAGCCATCACATAAAGAAGGATAAAGGATGAGGTGGTATATCCAAAGACAACAGTTTCATACCTATATGTGACAAGTTGACCATCTTTTTCCGATAACAGGCAAAATTTGTTTTTATTAAACTCATCCTTCAACCTTATCATTAGAAAAGGTTGTTTCACATCACTCAGTACTACATAGTTGTTAGTCCTAAAGATAAATAAAAGTTTTAAAAGTGAAGTCATTAAATCTAAACCAGTATATGAAGCTTCATTAAGAGATGGGGATAATTTATTCACTTTTAAAGAACAGTTCAGTACAGGACGAATTTTAGTAGTTACCTGTGGATCACTTCAAATCAGAGAGCGGTGTGGAACATAAACATAATCATTTATTTGGTGAGGTTTTACAGAGATTTTCTCTAATATATCCTCATGTAATTGCTTTTGAAAGACATCATCATACGCTTTCATTAGGTTATTATTTTTAAGATAGGTAGTTACTTTATTTAAAACAGCAAGAGCTACTTTAAAGTTAGAGGGCACTAAATTAATTTTATCTTCTATCCATGGTAATTTAACATAGTATTTACCATCTTTAAATTCAATATTTTCTTTAAATCTCTTTACCATCTCAACATCATAATCTGTCATGTCCTGGTCTGATGATGATATGCCCATAGATTCAAAAGAGAATAGATTTTCCAGGCCATTATCAACATCTGTATCAGTTAATATTTTCTCTATTGGATTAAAATAAGTTTTTAAGGAGAAATTATTGAATTAATAATAGTTTCATTAATACAAGGACAATTAATATTATTTACATCATTGTCACATGGACTTTTACATTTATTGTTATTTTGTTTATATAAATTAGATAACTGATCTGTATTTAAAAAATATTTAATGTTTCCAAATGGTAAGATTTTCTTATTTATTAAAAAACAACTACCATTCATACAAGTAGCTAATTCAAAAGAGGGAAGAAACTGTAAGACATCCACACCCATCAGAACATAAATTTCAAAAACAGATTTATTTATGGCTTAAGAAATGTTTTAGTTGTATTTTTTTTTTTTTTTTAAAAATTTTTGTCCGAAAAGGTGAATGATTTTTTTTTTTTCGATAGTTGTTCAGTTTTTGGTCTCATAACATTTTTTATATAACTCTGGGAACAAACGTCTATTATAAGCTTTTGTAGCCCATATAATTTTGAATATATATCCAACTTTTAGCTAATTCCAAAAAGTGGTTTGGCTCCGCCTTTTTTTTGTAAAAGGGATAAATTTAAAAAAAAAAAAACTTTTTGACCGTAATAGTCTCGGAAAACGCTAGAAATAGACTTTTCTTACCGGTAAAAAATCTATATACACTGAATATTTCAGCAAAATCGGCTGAAAATTAAAAAACAAAATTTTTTGAAACTTAATTATAATTTGCCATTTTAACCCGGCTCGCAAACCCCGGTTTTCCCTGATTTTTAGCCGGGGCCGGGGCCGGGGCCGGTTCCCCGGTCGGTTCATATCTACCAGTAAAGGCATAGTAATAATATTTTGATTTTTTAGTTTTAAACCTAAAGTAATTTGTTTAAAGTTTTTCTGATCAATTCCTATAAATGTCTGGATGTCAAAGTTAATATCTTTTAGGTCATTGTAATTAGTACACAACTGCTTAGCTATATTCTCACATATATATATATATATGACCACTGTAAACCTGAATCGACTAGACAGCGAACTGTCTTTACTTTGTTACCTCGTATGACTTCTAAAGTTAAAGTTGGGAGTAAATATACATTGTCAGATCTCTGATTAAAGCTAATGCATAGACAATTTATTAAATCTTTATCTTTATTATTTGCTTGATCACAAAAGGCAGATATGTGTCTACGAGAATTACACTGAAAGCAGGTATATTTCAATTTATCATTTTTACCAAAGCAACTGTTTTCATCATGACCAACACCCGAGCACAGAGGACATAAATTCAATTCTCTAGCCCTTTTTTTTCTTTGCTCAAGTGTAACATATTTATTGCACATGAACATCGAATGACCAGATGTCTGGCAAAATTTGCAAGGTTTTATATTATTAGTCTTTTTATTAATAGGATTCACATTGGTTTTATTAGCATGACTAGAAGAAGCAGTGTTATCAGTTATCTGAGAAGATTCTGTTTTAAAATTATTGAAGTGTACTGTTTTCAGAAACAGTTTGTTTATTACTACTTTTAAAGCTAGATTTAGGTTTTTCATGCTTTTGTGAAGAAACTTTAGTAAGAGTTCTAACAACTTCTATATAATTGGTAAACAAATCATTAAGAGAAGGATAATTATTACCAACTCTGTGAATCATTTCCTTTTTAAAAACTAAAGGTAATTTATTAAAAAATATGTGACTCAAAAGTGAATTTAAAGCAGACCCTTCAATCAAAAATTCAATATTATAAGTTTTTAAATCATAAACAAAAGTTCGAATGTCATTAATGAACGATTTCAATCCAATAAAGTCTGGATCATATCCTTGAGGAGGTTTACTATTTATTAACCTTTTATAAATTTCATCAATAATATAAGGTACATCTAAAAATTGTTCTTTCAATAAGTCAATAGCTATTGGATAGTTTTCATCTTTTATTGAAAGATGACTTATTAATTTACGAGCATACCCTTTTAAATATGTATGCAGATATGACAACTTTACACTATTTGAATAAGCTTTAGAATCTATAATAGTATTAAATTGTGTCAAAAATGTATGAAATTCAAATTTATCTTTACTTGAACCTTCAAAAGAGTCACATTCTAAGGGTGGAGGCTTAGGTTCATTAATATGTAAATTATTTAAAGTTTGTAAAAACTGATTTGTTGAATTTAGGCTATCATTATTTGGGTTAGGTTTATCAGCTAAGTAAGCCTCAATAAATTTTTTAAATTCATCTAAAGATAATTCCAAAGAAAAATGATATTCAACTTGTGATTCAACTTCTTTTGTAAAAAAATCAAAATCAACTTCTTCAACCTTTTCATCTTCTAAAACATTTAATATTTCACTATCATGTATTTTAATATGGTCAACTTCTTTCAAAATCTTTTCATATTGAACTATAAAAAATGAAGAAGTTAATTTACCTTGAGCTTTTAAACTCATTCAATTTATTTATAACTATGGTAATAGTTCTTTTATTATATACTCTTTTCCTAGAAATAG
Source organism: Armadillidium nasatum (assembly GCA_009176605.1). Taxonomy (NCBI): domain Eukaryota; kingdom Metazoa; phylum Arthropoda; class Malacostraca; order Isopoda; family Armadillidiidae; genus Armadillidium; species Armadillidium nasatum. The sequence goes on along the minus strand of SEYY01022869.1, from coordinate 21,431 downwards.
TGGAAATCTGACATTTATATTTACTAGATGTATCAATATCATCACTACCAGCCATGGTAATTCTAGTCTTAAGTCTATCTTAGACCTATGTTAATTAGGTTAGGCCCATAACTATAGTGACAAGTTAAGTAATATTAATTTAAATTAGACCTAGTTACAGTCTTATTATAATAAAAGACCTATGTTATGTTATATTAAATTAAGTAAGTATTATAATTTAGGCTATAAGCTTAAATTTAAAAATAAGCTTAGGCTATTAATAGTTTAAATCAAATTAGTTTAAGCAAGGCAATACCAAGCCTTAGTATAAAATTTTAAAGTAAGTCTAGGCTAAATACTAGCCTTTAGATTATGTAGCCCACAAGCCTATGGCCTGTTTTAACCATTAATAGTTTCAAGTAGTCAATATTCATTTCTTAATTTTTGTAAGAATTTTATATTGTTAAATGTTAAATTTAGTTAAATTCTTACCTTTAGTTGAAATTCTTTTATAGTTTAATGCTAAAGTTTAAGACCCTAAATCACCCACCCTAAGTTCAACTTTCCGGTGCCAGAATATCAAACCACAGGTTAGGCTAAATAAGGCCTACTAATAACTTTTTGATTAATTAAATTTTATAGTTTTATTAAGAAATGAATCTTGATATATTATATTATTAATGAGGACCAATAATAAATAATATTAAATAAACTAGACACAAATAGTTAACACGTTTCAATAGTTTAACTTTTAAAATTTATCACAAAAATTTTCCATTGGTGTTTTCAGTATAGAGTCAAGAATAATACTGTATTCAAAATATATTACTGAAGCGTTATTCACTACTGATGCACGCTCACGCCTAATATTAAATGTATCTAAACAAAAGAATAAAGCTTTAATGTCAGAGAATATTATTGAAATTTTACCTGTTTAATATTTTAAAATTTTAACAAATATTTTACTAAATAAATAATTATTTAATTTTAATATTCCACAAATTATTTATATTATATATATATATATATATATATATATATATATATATATATATATATATATATATTATATATTATATATATATATATATTGTCGTGAATTCGACAAAGCTCCTCTCTTACAGCAGCAAACGAAGGGGCGGAGGGGTTCTAATTCTCCAGATGGTCTTCAGCAATGCTGAACGTACGCCCAACGCCCTGGCTGTTTACAATTAGGTTCTTGCAGTATTATACTGCGGGACGTCTGTGTTGGACTTCAGCGATAACTGCACTCTCCCCCGGAAATCCCAGCCAAGTCTCTTGAAAATCCCCGAATAAACCTTGCAAAAGGAAGAAAGGACAAAGCGAAGGAGACAAAAGGAAGGAAGCGTCACCCAAGAAAAAACAGAACGGACAAGAGAAGGAGAAACCCTGACACTAACTTTATCCAATTCAGTGTGGTACAACTTTGATGGTAGACGAAGGGTTCGGAGAAAAAGACACTAAGCTCAAAAAAGTGGAGAGAAACAAGGCAACAATTGAACAGGCCAGTAAAAGGCTTACTAAATGATAAATTTAATACAATCTTGACAAATTTAAAAGTATTGACAATCAACACAAACAATGGTATCGCATCTCTCGAAAAGAAATAAGAAAATAGTTTAAAATGTAAAAGGATGGGAGTGCCAAACCCCGAACGTGCAACGCGTCCCCCCTCCCGATCACCTCCAATCCTCTTATGAGACTTTCCGCTGCCCGAATAATCTCCGTTATTTAACAGTTAAAGATACAGACTACCAGATGCTTTTAATTAAAGGATGAGTCCACAAAACGCTAGATTCCACTAATGATTAAAGTTCCAAAATAAATTGCATTTCAATATAGATTGCCACTTAGAAAATTAAAGAAAAACCCAAATTAGATAAACCCTTCTTCACTATCATCCCCATCTCATTCTCACAACTCCAAAACGAATTCTAAAACCCTTACCTACAGAGGTGGCAACTTGACTTTCAAGAAAATTATCGTCTTCTTCGCCCTCCTAATATTTATCCTAGGAACACTTAACACTTCAATGAGGGCCAAAATACCTAGGTCTACCGGCCAATATTATTTGCTCAAAATAGACCCCTGAAATCGTGGGCAATAAAAGGGAGCATTAGATTTACAATAAAAACTAAATACAACTAAAACTCAGTAGGGGTCAATTCCCTACAATATATATATATATATATATATATATATATATATATATATATATATATATATATATATATATATATATATATATATATATATATATATATATATATATATATATATTATTAAATTTTAGGATATGAAATGAAAAGTTAATAAAAACAAAGATGGTATATTTTGCAGAATTAATAGGAGATAAATTTGATATAATCCGAACCAAGAGTCAAGGTTGGTTTCTCCCAAATTTGCATAAGATTAACTTGTATTCAAAAGAGCATCTCTGTAAATGCGATATAAAAAAACAGATCTTAGTTAAGAATGAGATTATGAACAACTTCTAAACGAAAGAAAACAATAGAAGAACTTACACATGCAGATCTTAATAATAGAAAAGCTTCTTCTTGAGAAATATTTATTTCCTCACACAGGAACCAGTAGATTGAACTAGTCCCTCTCGTCTAGAAGTTTTATTCATAAACTCTTCACTGCAGTAATGTCACGAATAATCTAGTGAAAGAATATATAATCGAACAGATTAAATAGTCAAAGTCTATATTATCAATTTTGATTGAAAATATCTAAGAACTTTATGATAAGAAAACTTTAATAGAATTTATTAGTTTTAAATCTATTAGAGAACTCTATTTAAGAGAATCGTTCTTAATGACAGCAAAATGAGAACTTTCCTTTGCGGAATCGAAATGAGAACTGAACTTTAAAAGAATAGTAACCTTCAATTTTACATTTAGTGCTATCTTTTTTTTAGATTTTAGCTCTATGATTTTATAATTCTTAAATCCTCCAGGGGGAGGGATGGCTCCAGCCCTTTTGGGTGAAGTCATTAAAAGAAAAAAGTAAATGATTTATTCTTACAATTTTTTTATAAAGAATACTCACTACCCTGGAGAAATTTTATTTTTATTCAGATTCGGAGTCAGAGTCTTCTTCTCTGAAGTGCACTCTTGCAGTTACAGCTGCTTTCCGAACTGGTCTGACAGTTCCCGAAGGTGTTCCCATTGAATGACGGGATATAGAAGTGGTAAAATTTAATTATAATTTAAAAAAAGTATAATTTACTTATGTAATAAAATTTATCATAAGAATTTATTTTTTATTTCCCAATTTTTCTTACCTAAAATTCGACAAGGATTTCAAAAAAATAATCATTTTTAATGTAAGATTAATAGTTTTTGAGTTATGCATGGTCCGCTAATGTGCATTCTGGCCTATATATATATATATATATATATATATATATATATATATATATATATATATATATATATATATATATATATATATATATATATATATATATAATATATATATATATATATAATATATATATATATATATATATATATATATATATATATATATATATAATCAGAAACGTTTAAAATTATGAAGAACTAATTACAGATTTGGAATCAGCAAAGATTTTACTAAAAAAAACAATGGAAAAAAACATTTTTTTCACCAAAAAGTTGAGGTCCTTATGTTGCATGGTCCCCCTTTGAGATTTATTTGAGTGGTCATGTCTCAGTAACTATTTGCAATTAAAAAAAACTAATTACATATTTGGAATCGGGAGAGCATTTACTATGTAAATATTCCAAATGTTTTACAAAAAAATAAAAAATATATATATTTTTTTTCACTTTGTGAGTTATATGCCGATAGATTCAAGGTCGTTCGACGAGTTTCCGTTTGGAATTATAAAAAAAGCTTATTACAGTTTTGGTATCATCGAAGAATTTACCAAAAAACTAGT
>SEYY01022869.1:0-12500 GCA_009176605.1 Armadillidium nasatum | reverse complement strand
ATTTATTTTCTTCAGAGCATAATTTTGGGTAAGGTACAATTTTAAAGTTATCTATGTGGATGACAAACTGTTTATTTGTTTCTAAGCATTGTAATAAGTATTTGCCAAAGTTCAAAACATTAACTACTAAATATGGACCCTTCCATCTACTCGCTAATTTCGGAGATTGATGAGGAGGTTTAATTGAAAGTATATATACTCTGTCACCGACACATGCTTTACGAATTGGTGCATTTTTATGTTGTCTGTTTGCAATGTTTGCAGTTTCTGTCTGCAATTTATCACGACTAAGTTCTCTGATAGCCGAAGCTCTTTCATACATTTCAGCAGTATAATCATGTAAAAATTCTTTATTTGCGTTCTGTGATTTTGTTTCAATAAAAGGAGAAGTATAATCTTGAAGATTGTAAGGCAATCTTTTAATGTAATAATGTAAAAGAAAATGAGGTGTGTTTCCTATAGAAGTGTTATAAGAAGAATTTAAAGCTATTTGACAAAAAGGTAAGAATTTACCCCAATCATCATGATTATTATTCACATAATGTCTTAAATAATTCTCAATATTCTTATTTTCGCGCTCAACTATACTATTACTAATCGGATGATAAATAGAAATATTAACATTTTTAATTCTCCAAAGTTTACATAACTCTTTGAAAAATTCAGATTTAAACTCACCTCCGTTATCTGTAATTATAATATTAGGTGTAGAATGACGCATAATCACTCTTTCTAAAAGAGCTTTTGCCACCTCTTTTCCATCTCTTGTAGGGACAGGGCAAATTTCAGTGTATCTAGTTAATGAGTCTTTAAAGACAAGAATGTAACGACTATTTGTAGACTTGCACTTAGGAAAGGGACCAAGGGTATCCAAATGAAGTCTAGAGTAGGGCTGGAAAGGTAAGGGATATGTGCTTATACCTATAGGGTGTGGTTTGTTTCCTTTTACTTCTAAACATGAAGTACATTCTTTACAAAATATTTCACAAAGCTTTGAAAGATTAGGAAAAGTGTAAAGTTCGCGAACACGTTTCATAGTTCGAAAACTACCTGGATGTCCACTACCAAGAGCGCTGTGTGAAATGTATATGACTGAATATATCATTGAGTCAGGAACTTCTAATAAATATCTGTTGTCAGCAGTGACATAGTAAAGTAAGCCGTTAATAATTGTATGTGGTAAACCTAATCTGTTACTTGGCAAATTTTCAAACCATTTTATTAAAGGAGAAAGTCTAGGACAGGAACGTTGTTCTTTATAAAAATTATCTTTGGTTAGATCAAAAATAGAAGTATTTAAAGATGATACGCTCAATATAGAGTGAGTAACATCAGGTGCAGGATTCCTTGATAAGTAATCTGGAACGACATTTAATTTTCCTTTTTTATAAATAAATTCAGGGTTGAAAGATTGTATTTTTAAGTTCCATCTCTCAAGACGGCCAGTTAATTGACGATGCCTAAACAAATGAATAAGTGGGCTATGATCAGTATATAAGAAAATTTTATAACCCCAGATAATTGTTCTAAATTTAGAAAGAGCATGTATTACAGCTAAAGCTTCTTTTTCTGTAGTAGAATAGTTTCTTTCCGCCTTAGTTAAAAGACGAGAAGTAAAAGCAAGTGGCTTTTCTAACTCATTAGAATCCAATTGAGCTAGAACTCCACCAACGCCAAAATCAGAAGCATCTACGCTTAAAATAAAAGGTTTAGAATAGTCTGGAAAGGAAAGAGTAGGATCAAGTAGTAATTGTTTCTTAAGAGCATCATATGCAATTTGCTGTTCTAGATTCCATTGAAAAGAAGTGTTTTTCCTTAAGTAGTTGAGTAAGTGGATGAGCTATGTGACTGTAATTAGGAATTAGATGCCTAAAATAATTAAAGAAACCTAATACTGAGCGAATTTCTGAAACATTAGTGGGTATTTTAAAACCTTTGAGTGCTTGTAATTTATTTGGATCTGGACTCAAACCTTTATCACTAATTTTAAAACCAAGGTATGTAACACTAGTTTTAAAAAATTCACATTTTTCAAGTTTAATACGTAAATTTGCTTTTCTTAAAGCTTTGAAAATCTTTGAAAGACTATTATAATGTTCATCTATATTCTTACTAAAAATTAAACAATCATCTATAAATAATAAGCAGTGTACTCCAAGTAAACCTGAAAGTGCCATTTCCATTGCCCTACTAAAAACTGAAGGACTATTAGTTAGTACCCTTGAGGCATGCGAACAGGTTCAAAGTGACCTCTAGCAGTAGAAAAAGCCAATAAACCTCGACTTTCTTTGTCAACAACAATATGAGTAAATCCTGAAAGTAAGTCTATAGTACTAAAAATTTTTGCATTTCCTATAAGAGAAAGAGACTCACTTATATTAGGTAAAGGAAATCTATCTGGGACAGTAAGACTGTTGAGCTTTCTATAGTCGATTACCGTTCGATACTTAGTACTATTTTTCTTAGGAATAACAAGAATAGGGGAAGAAGAAGGAGAATTACTTGGAACTATATAACCCTTTTTCAAATTATCATCGACCCAATCATCAATGGCTTGTAAGTACTTGTGAGGGTGTCTGTAAGGAGCTGTATACACATAATCTGGACTTCCTTCTTTCAGTTTAACTTTAAAAGTTACTAACTCACATCTTCCGACTGGATCGTCTTCGAAAGAAATTATATCTCTGTTTTTGACAAGGAAATCTAGCATTTCAGATAATTGTTCTGGTTTTTGCAAAACGTAAGTATTATCTGTTTTTGTAGAATTTGAAAGCAGTATTTTTTTGAATATTTTTCTGATTTCTTCATCAGAAAGATCAGAAGAATAAGTGGTAGCAGCATTTACAGAAGAAGAATCATTAAAATTTCTATCATTTTCTGTAATTTCTATTGGAGAAGCAGTGGTTAAGAAAGAATGTGGATCTAAATTTACAGAATTTGTTCCTAAGTTAATACACTCTAAAAGAATATTACCATTAGTACAGTTACTTAAAGTTCGAACCTATGAAAATTTGACTATTGCTACGAAGATCATTTCTATTTTGTGTGACAAGTGAGATATTTTCTGGTGGATATGTTTGTATATCAGATTCTACTTTAACATTTAAAATGTACTTAGAATTTGGCAATAAAACAGTTTTCTCTTTTGTAAAAACTTTGTATTCAATTTTATCATCTAAAACAAGATTTTTAGGATATAAAATAGGATTAGTATTATAAAAACTTTCATGAAATGAAGAGTTGTTCACGTTTTGTGATCTGTTTTCAAAAGAAGAATTATTAGTTAGTGAAGTAAATTTGTCAAAGCGTGTTTTTAATTCTTGTAATTCATTTTGAAAAGATTCTATTTTAGCATTTGGAAAATATTCAGAACATTCTGTAATTCTGAGATTTGTTCTTTGTAATAGAATTTATGTCTTTTGGGATATAAGCTGGTTGATTAAGCATTTGTTTTTGTTTTTGTGGTTGTGTGTGTGTCTTCTGTATTTGTGGAGCATTTTCAGAAGAATTAAAGTGATTGTTTGTTATTGGCAGTAATGGTAAAGGTTTCAGTTCACCTTCAACTTTTAAGTAAGCAGTTTGTGCATGATAATCTAAGATTAAAGGAATTCTAGTGAGTATATCACATCCAATGAGGACTTCTTTAGGAATAAGTACAGCAACTATCCTCTACAACTATAAAATCACAAATGAAAGGAATATCATGTATGATTAATTTTAAAGTAGTTTTTCCATAAACTAGAAGTTTATTGCCTGAGATAGATTTGAGAACAATATTTGTTTTTCTAAGGACTGGAGCATCATTAGAATTAGAAAAATTACATAGTTTTGTAAATAAAGATAGCTTTAATAAACTCTTCATACTACCTGTGTCTATAAAATTAGTACTTGAATGTGTATATGAGTGATTGTGAGTAATAGCAGTAGGTATGCCAAATAAATTATTCAAAGTTTTATGTGGTTTGCTATTAATAGCTTCGTAAGCAAGTTTAGAGTTTCTTGTTGAAGAATCATTGCGATAAAGTGAAGTGTTTGCATCTGTATTATTGCAATAAAGTGAAGTGTTTGCATCTGTATTGTTGCAATAAAGTGAAGTGTTTGCATCTGTATATGAACTATTAGAATTGCAAGTAATATAATCTAATTCATCTACATCGGATTCGTAATCTACTTCAATGTAGTGAGAAAAATGTTCAGTATTGACTGAAGTGTGCTTATGTGATTCTGATTCTAAAGAATCATTATTGTTAAAATAGCATGGAGATTGTGGTCTCGGAATATTGTGCTTCAAAGAAAAATCATCATTATTATAATTAGAAGTGTTTTCATTAAAATATTCAGTAGGTTGCATGTTATGTGTAAAATTGTTTTCTTGTACACAGTGTACTTGTTGTCTATTACTAAAAGAATTGTTTTGTTTTTGAAAAGCATTTTTGTTTTGAAAAGCATTATTTCTAGTATTATGATTATAGTGCATTGGCTGTTGTTGAGATTGGTTATAATTATTATTAAAATTACGATTTCTAGACATATTTCTGCTTCGTCTGTCATCGTATTGGTTAGGTAAGTTTTGATTAGTATACCTTTGTGAAACATTTCTATTTGGAGAAAGAAACTTTATTCTTTGCAAGCTTTGTGGAGATAAGTGATTCCATGTTGTGTTTAAGCATTGGGGAAAAGAACCTCTGAGATGATAGTTTTTGCAAAGTGAACAAAAGGGACTATAAGTACATTCACTAGTATCATGACACCATCTCTCGCATCTTAAACATTTAGGAGTTGTTTCTGGATTTATAAATTGCTGAACATTAGTTCTATTCTTACTTCTATCTAAATTACTTACAAAGTTAGCTTGAGAATTTATATTATTTTGGTTTTCTCTCCTATTGTATGATTGAATATTTGAAACAGAGTTTTCTCTTAGTGTTTTATTTACATTTGCAGTATTATTTTTAAATGGCATATTGAGCTCATTTGCAGTTTTAGCCATGTACCTTCTACTTGTTCTGGAACCATTTATAGTTGCGTACCAAATGAGTACAAAAATAAAATGGTGGAATATTTTGAGGCTGATTTATCTTACCCTGAACAAGTAAGAAGGTACATGGCTAAAACTGCAAATGAGCTTAATATGCCATTTAAAAATAATACTGCAAATGTAAATAAAACACTAAGAGAAAACTCTGTTTCAAATATTCAATCATACAATAGGAGAGAAAACCAAAATAATATAAATTCTCAAGCTAACTTTGTAAGTAATTTAGATAGAAGTAAGAATAAGAACTAATGTTCAGCAATTTATAAATCCAGAAACAACTCCTAAATGTTTCAGATGCGAGAGATGGTGTCATGATACTAGTGAATGTACTTATAGTCCCTTTTGTTCACTTTGCAAAGATTATCATCTCAGAGGTTCTTTTCCCCAATGCTTAAACACAACATGGAATCACTTATCTCCACAAAGCTTGCAAAGAATAAAGTTTCTTTCTCCAAATAGAAATGTTTCACAAAGGTATACTAATCAAAACTTACCTAACCAATACGATGACAGACGAAGCAGAAATATGTCTAGAAATCGTAATTTTAATAATAATTATAACCAGTCTCAACAACAGCCAATGCACTATAATTATAATACTAGAAATAATAACTTTCAAAACAAAAATGCTTTTCAAAAACAAAACAATTCTTTTAGTAATAGACAACAAGTACACTGTGTACAAGAAAACAATTTTACACATAACATGCAACCTACTGAATATTTTAATGAAAACACTTCTAATTATAATAATGATGATTTTTCTTTGAAGCACAATATTCCGAGACCACAATCTCCATGCTATTTTAACAATAATGATTCTTTAGAATCAGAATCACATAAGCACACTTCAGTCGATACTGAACATTTTTCTCACTACATTGAAGTAGATTACGAATCCGATGTAGATGAATTAGATTATATTACTTGCAATTCTAATAGTTCATATACAGATGCAAACACTTCACTTTATTGCAACAATACAGATGCAAACACTTCACTTTATTGCAATAAATACAGATGCAAACACTTCACTTTATCGCAATGATTCTTCAACAAGAAACTCTAAACTTGCTTACGAAGCTATTAATAGCAAACCACATAAAACTTTGAATAATTTATTTGGCATACCTACTGCTATTACTCACAATCACTCATATACACATTCAAGTACTAATTTTATAGACACAGGTAGTATGAAAAGTTTATTAAAGCTATCTTTATTTACAAAACTATGTACTTTTTCTAATTCTAATGATGCTCCAGTCCTTAGAAAAACAAATATTGTTCTCAAATCTATCTCAGGCAATAAACTTCTAGTTTATGGAAAAACTACTTTAAAATTAATCATACATGATATTCCTTTCATTTGTGATTTTATAGTTGTAGAGGATAGTTGCTGTACTTTTCCTAAAGAAGTCCTCATTGGATGTGATATACTCACTAGAATTCCTTTAATCTTAGATTATCATGCACAAACTGCTTACTTAAAAGTTGAAGGTGAACTGAGACCTTTACCATTACTGCCAATAACAAACAATCATTTTAATTCTTCTGAAAACTCCACAAATACAGAAGACAAAACAAAAACAAAAATGCTTAATCAACCAGCTTATATCCCAAAAGACATAAATTCTATTACAAAGAACAAATCTCAGATTACAGAATGTTCTGAATATTTTCCAAATGCTAAAATAGAATCTTTTCAAAATGAATTACAAGAATTAAAAACACGCTTTGACAAATTTACTTCACTAACTAATAATTCTTCTTTTGAAAACAGATCACAAAACGTGAACAACTCTTCATTTCATGAAAGTTTTTATAATACTAATCCTATTTTATATCCTAAAAATCTTGTTTTAGATGATAAAATTGAATACAAAGTTTTTACAAAAGAGAAAACTGTTTTATTGCCAAATTCTAAGTACATTTTAAATGTTAAAGTAGAATCTGATATACAAACATATCCACCAGAAAATATCTCACTTGTCACACAAAATAGAAATGATCTTCGTAGCAATAGTCAAATTTTCATAGGTTCAACTTTAAGTAACTGTACTAATGGTAATATTCTTTTAGAGTGTATTAACTTAGGAACAAATTCTGTAAATTTAGATCCACATTCTTTCTTAACCACTGCTTCTCCAATAGAAATTACAGAGAATGATAGAAATTTTAATGATTCTTCTTCTGTAAATGCTGCTACCACTTATTCTTCTGATCTTTCTGATGAAGAAATCAGAAAAATATTCAAAAAAAATACTGCTTTCAAATTCTACAAAAACAGATAATACTTACGTTTTGCAAAAACCAGAACAATTATCTGAAATGCTAGATTTCCTTGTCAAAAACAGAGATATAATTTCTTTCGAAGACGATCCAGTCGGAAGATGTGAGTTAGTAACTTTTAAAGTTAAACTGAAAGAAGGAAGTCCAGATTATGTGTATACAGCTCCTTACAGACACCCTCACAAGTACTTACAAGCCATTGATGATTGGGTCGATGATAATTTGAAAAAGGGTTATATAGTTCCAAGTAATTCTCCTTCTTCTTCCCCTATTCTTGTTATTCCTAAGAAAAATAGTACTAAGTATCGAACGGTAATCGACTATAGAAAGCTCAACAGTCTTACTGTCCCAGATAGATTTCCTTTACCTAATATAAGTGAGTCTCTTTCTCTTATAGGAAATGCAAAAATTTTTAGTACTATAGACTTACTTTCAGGATTTACTCATATTGTTGTTGACAAAGAAAGTCGAGGTTTATTGGCTTTTTCTACTGCTAGAGGTCACTTTGAACCTGTTCGCATGCCTCAAGGTACAACTAATAGTCCTTCAGTTTTTAGTAGAGCAATGGAAATGGCACTTTCAGGTTTACTTGGAGTACACTGCTTATTATTTATAGATGATTGTTTAATTTTTAGTAAGAATATAGATGAACATTATAATAGTCTTTCAAAGATTTTCAAAGCTTTAAGAAAAGCAAATTTACGTATTAAACTTGAAAAATGTGAATTTTTTAAAACTAGTGTTACATACCTTGGTTTTAAAATTAGTGATAAAGGTTTGAGTCCAGATCCAAATAAATTACAAGCACTCAAAGGTTTTAAAATACCCACTAATGTTTCAGAAATTCGCTCAGTATTAGGTTTCTTTAATTATTTTAGGCATCTAATTCCTAATTACAGTCACATAGCTCATCCACTTACTCAACTACTTAAGAAAAACACTTCTTTTCAATGGAATCTAGAACAGCAAATTGCATATGATGCTCTTAAGAAACAATTACTACTTGATCCTACTCTTTCCTTTCCAGACTATTCTAAACCTTTTATTTTAAGCGTAGATGCTTCTGATTTTGGCGTTGGTGGAGTTCTAGCCCAATTGGATTCTAATGAGTTAGAAAAGCCACTTGCTTTTACTTCTCGTCTTTTAACTAAGGCGGAAAGAAACTATTCTACTACAGAAAAAGAAGCTTTAGCTGTAATACATGCTCTTTCTAAATTTAGAACAATTATCTGGGGTTATAAAATTTTCTTATATACTGATCATAGCCCACTTATTCATTTGTTTAGGCATCGTCAATTAACTGGCCGTCTTGAGAGATGGAACTTAAAAATACAATCTTTCAACCCTGAATTTATTTATAAAAAAGGAAAATTAAATGTCGTTCCAGATTACTTATCAAGGAATCCTGCACCTGATGTTACTCATTCTATATTGAGCGTATCATCTTTAAATACTTCTATTTTTGATCTAACCAAAGATAATTTTTATAAAGAACAACGTTCCTGTCCTAGACTTTCTCCTTTAATAAAATGGTTTGAAAATTTGCCAAGTAACAGATTAGGTTTACCACATACAATTATTAACGGTTTACTTTACTATGTCACTGCTGACAACAGATATTTATTAGAAGTTCCTGACTCAATGATATATTCAGTCATATACATTTCACACAGCGCTCTTGGTAGTGGACATCCAGGTAGTTTTCGAACTATGAAACGTGTTCGCGAACTTTACACTTTTCCTAATCTTTCAAAGCTTTGTGAAATATTTTGTAAAGAATGTACTTCATGTTTAGAAGTAAAAGGAAACAAACCACACCCTATAGGTATAAGCACATATCCCTTACCTTTCCAGCCCTACTCTAGACTTCATTTGGATACCCTTGGTCCTTTTCCTAAGTGCAAGTCTACAAATAGTCGTTACATTCTTGTCTTTAAAGACTCATTAACTAGGTACACTGAAATTTGCCCTGTTCCTACAAGAGATGGAAAAGAGGTGGCAAAAGCTCTTTTAGAAAGAGTGATTATGCGTCATTCTACACCTAATATTATAATTACAGATAACGGAGGTGAGTTTAAATCTGAATTTTTCAAAGAGTTATGTAAACTTTGGAGAATTAAAAATGTTAATATTTCTATTTATCATCCTATTAGTAATAGTATAGTTGAGCGCGAAAATAAGAATATTGAGAATTATTTAAGACATTATGTGAATAATAATCATGATGATTGGGGTAAATTCTTACCTTTTTGTCAAATAGCTTTAAATTCTTCTTATAACACTTCTATAGGAAACACACCTCATTTTCTTTTACATTATTACATTAAAAGATTGCCTTACAATCTTCCAGATTATACTTCTCCTTTTATTGAAACAAAATCACAGAAAGCAAATAAAGAATTTTTACATGATTATACTGCTGAAATGTATGAAAGAGCTTCGGCTATCCAGAGAACTTAGTCGTGATAAATTGCAGACAGAAACTGCAAACATTGCAAACAGACAACACAAAAATGCACCAATTCGTAAAGCATGTGTCGGTGACAGAGTATATATACTTTCAATTAAACCTCCTCATCAATCTCCGAAATTAGCGAGTAGATGGAAGGGTCCATATTTAGTAGTTAATGTTTTGAATTTTGGCAAATACTTATTACAATGCTTAGAAACAAATAAACAGTTTGTTATCCACATAGATAACTTTAAAATTGTACCTTACCCAAAATTATGCTCTGAGGAAAATAAATTAAAATCTTGCTTAAAATCATATCCTTTACCAAATGTACAAAATTCTGCAAATAACTCTAATAAGAAAGTTCATTTTAAAATTGATTCTTCTTCAGATACAGTAAATAATAATCGTTCTTGTTTTAGAGGAGATAATCGAAAATTATTGGGAGACCATAATCAGTATTTACATACTTCTTCACAAGCATTTTCTAGAAAAGAAAATACAACAAAACTAAATTCTAAATTTAGATCTTCCAAAAACTTTTACCATCCACAAAAACAAAATTTTAAATTTCAACATTCAAAGAAATTTTCTCAACATCCACAAATTTTACCAGATTCTTATTCTTATAATAAAACTTTTCAAAATCATTCTAATCACCCTCAAACTTTTCAGAATTCTTATCATTCTCAAACTTCTCCTAAAGTTCTTCCTCATTCTCAACAGACTTTTCAACGTTCACAAAACAATTCTTATCATCCTCAAACTTCTCCTAAAGTTCTTCCTCACTCTCAACAGACTTTTCAACGTTCACAAAACCATTCCTATCCTCAAACTTCTTCAAATTTTGATTCTCATTCTCAGCATACACATCATCATACACAAAACTTTAAACAATCTTCACAATTTGATTCTCTTCCAAATAACTTTCCTAATATGTCACAAATTATAAGTCCTCATATTTCTCCTTTAAGAAATAATAATGTATCTCCAAATTCTTCTCCTTCTCCAATATTAAAAGATAACAGACAAACAGATCCTTCATACAGACCATACCCATTGTATAAACATTCACAAAATACATTCCTATGAAATTGAGAAGTCAGACGAAAAGAACGCAAAATGTACAAAATAATTCTCCTAGAAGGTTAAGAAGTCATTTTAAATAAATCCACTTTTCTTTCAGTCGTAAAACTGAAATTTATTCTTTATTTTTTTTTGACGATATTGAAACAGGAATAAACATTTTCTTACATATGCTTATTTGTATGATGTAGAAATTTTTTTTTATAGAAAAGTATAAATGCTCTTTTTCACTTTTCTAATTACTTTAAAAAGGTGACTAGACTTTTTCATTTCTTTTATTATTTCGCATGGTGATTTGACTATTCTTATTCTCAGTAGTATATTGATTCTTTTTTTTTTATTGACATTGCATGATGTTAACTAACATATTTCTTTTGTCTAGAAATATAATGTCATTCATTATTCAAGTAAAGATATTTTAATTTATAACTTAGTATTCAATCATTTAAAGATATTTTTTTTTGTTTTGAGAAAAATCCATTCTCTACAAGTTTTCTTTGGAATTCTGATTGGAATTGCAATCAACGAGTTTGGTAGTTATCAGATTATTTTGAATTTTACAAAGAGGCTTTTATACAGATTTAAATTCTGTATTAAAAAACAAGAATAAAAATCTTTTTAGAAAAACAATTTTATTATTGGAACATCAACTAAAACGACACTGTATAATAAGAATTTCAGAAGAGAGTTGTCAGTCTTAAAATATTATTAGATGTGAGAAGATCGTTTGTCGTTAATTCAAAAATACTTGTATTTTTTTTATACATATAAATATTATTATTATATATATGTATATGTATTCTATATATATATATATATATATATATATATATATATATATATATATATATATATATATATATATATATATATATATATATATATATATATATTTATTATTGTGAATTCTTAAATTATTTTTATTTACAGAAAATAATAATTTATAATGTTAAAATGAAGTAACATAACACAAAAACTTTACGTGAAGTAACAATGTACATATAAAACTTATACTGAAAAATAGTAAGTAATTTTATTATATAAAGTGTAAAAATTATTACTGATGAAAAATGAAATTTAAATATATATATAAATGCTTTATTATTTATTTATATGTGTAATTTTATCTTATATGAAATCTTTTGATTTGAAATCTAATTGCATTTTTTTATTTCTTTATTTTTACAGCTGAGATTTTTTTTTTTTTAATTTTATATTTTTTTTTTATTGTTTTTTTTTTTTTTTTTTATATTTTTATATTTTAATATTCTTTGGTATTACGATATTACTTTAATTGATTACTTTCGATCGATTTCATTACTTGATTTGGCTTTGATATATATATATACACTATACTATCATACTGACGTTCTTGTATTATTTATTTTAAGCAGTATATTAATAAACCTGGAAAATAAATCTTCTGAATCTCCTTAAGATTAAATTATAATTAAGTTATCGATAAGGAGGGTAATATTTATATAAAAACCTTAAGTAAACTTCCATTACGACAAGGTAATATTTTCTTATAAATGCGGTGTACAATACAACTACTATAAAACTACACTACTATATATATATATACCCCGCTATATATATATATATATATATATATATATATATATATATAAT
>SEYY01022868.1:0-16803 GCA_009176605.1 Armadillidium nasatum | reverse complement strand
ATATATATATATATATATATATATATATATATATATATATATATATATATATATATATATATATATATATATATATATATATATATATATATATATATATATATATATATATATATATATATATATATATATATATATATATATATATATATATATATATATATATATATATATATATATATATATATATATATATATATATACACGAATTCGAGCATTCCCACTGGTCAGGCCGGATACAGAAAATTCGTTACCTACTTTGCATCTGTGATTATTTCGCTTCTTTCGTTCGGGAAATCAATTGTGTATATATATTAATATATATATATATATATATATATATTATATATATATATATATATATATATATATATATATATATATATATATATATATATATATATATATATATATATATATATATATTATATATATATATATATAATACCACATAAACCGTGGGATAAAATTTACAAATTATATACTGCTAATGAGGATTCGAACCCTGACCTCTAAGATGGTAAGACATTGCGCTAACCACTACACCACTGATGGTACAAAAAGGAATCACGTTGGAACTTCTCATGAACAACCGCCATGAACCATCCCAAAGGACCCCTCCGACCACACTCGGGCGTAGGGTTAGCGGGTCAGTTCTATCCTCAGAAACTGCAGCTCAATAAGTATATATAAATACCACATAAACCGTGGGATAAAATTTACAAATTACATACTGCTTATGAGGATTCGAACCGAGTGTGGTCGGAGGGGTCCTTTGGGATGAAGTCATGGCGGTTGTTCATGAGAAGTTCCAACGTGATTCCTTTTTGTACCATCAGTGGTGTGGTGGTTAGAGCAATGTTTAACCATCTTAGAGGTCAGGGTTCGAATCCTCATTAGCAGTATTTAATTTGTTCATTATATTACATATTTGTGGGACATCCCAGTAAGGGTAGTGCAGAAGTAGTAAGAGAAATGTTTTGAAGGGAGATTAGTTGCTGTTAAAATGAGGAAGAAAAGGAATTTTATGCGGAAATTAATGGCTGAAGTGGATGATGGAAGAGAGAAATATTGAAACCTTTTTGAGTACAAAATTATATTAAAAAAGATGTAATATTATAGGCAACGTGTTTTGATAGAAAAAAATTGATAGGGAAACACAAATATACAAACTCAGGAAAGGTAAATGTTAACGTTTAAAATTTTATCCTTTCTCTAGGCAAATATGATCCTTGTTGTAGACGCAAAACTTAAAATGAAAATAGGATGGAAGAATGTAGGAGAGAAATTCGGAAGGAGAATGGGAAGAAAGAAAGAAATGGGATAATTATTCGAGACTTCAAGGGGAGATGGTAAAACTTAAAAAAGTATGAAAATTTTACTACAAAAAAGGTATGTGGTGTGATAAAGTTTTAACTAAAACGTATTAAAGATAGTGAATTGTAAAGTTAAGTGAATGATTTGGATTAAGAGTCTTAACAATTCATTTTTTAAGTGAATATTTCGAAACAAAAGAAGAATATAATAAGGCAGCGATGGCGAACTTTTAGTAGTTGCCTTTTCACTTTTAGTACATGTAAAAATTTTAGAAACATAAATGGGATCACACATATACTTTTACTAATATATTTTTAATGAGAGACTTGTTGCTGCTTTTTAGCAGCCAATGCTTTAATTCGAGGTTCATATTTTGTTCATCTTCATCTTTACGTAAGCACCACTCGTATACCCATACCAAGGCGATTCCTGGTGGTTGATTTTATATAGTTCATGGATGGGTGGGTTTTAATTTACACATGTACTGTACAAAATTTATCACAAATTAAATTACCATGATCACAAAGAAACTAGTAAACGATAACACTAAACTCTGACAACTGATACACTGTAAAGAGAAAAATTAATCAGATAATATACATAGGTATATAACAATTTCAGAAATGTTTCGGATGTAAGTACACTTTATCGCAGCATTTGAACAAAACATTGTGAAACTAGCCGAGGAACGGACTGAAGAGTTGGCAACATCATCATATGTTTGGCAGTGTTGCATAATTTCTGAGAAATATCACAAAAAAAAATAAATAAATTCTATTTCCAGAGTTTCCTCCTCGTCTCGTCTCGTGGGTCATTGAAAAGTTGGTGGTGGGTCAGTTCGTGACAAGCGGGTCACTGGTTCGCCCTCACTGTGACAGGGTATAAAAGAAAGTTAATGGAAAAGTGAAGGTCACAAGGAAAGAGCGAGAAAAAAAGTTAAGGATTTGAAGATGAAAGTTTACCAAATCAAGATTAAAAAACGGAAGGAAAACTGTGGTTTGAAAGGATTACTGATAGAAAATGCAAAATAAAAAGAGCTGAGGTGTTATGAACCCTTAATTATGATAAAAAAAAATGACATTTTTTAATTCATAGAAAGTAGTAATACAGTAAGGTAGTAAACCTAAACGAAGGTGGCTGAGTAACAAACACAATCTCTCTCTCTCTCTCTCTCTCTCTCTCTCTCTCTCTCTCTCTCTCTCTCTCTCTCTTATGTCTGTTGGTTTGTTTGTCTTTCACATATAAGCAATAGCCACAGGTTTTAGATGAAAGGTAACGATTAATGTAAGAAAGGATTAAATGGGAAAGGGGTAAAGTAATTAAAGAGATATATATCCAAAGACAAAGATTAATTAATACAGACTCTAATTAATTGAAATAGGCAAGTGGTGCAAATGACACCAGAATATATATATATATATATATATATATATATATATATATATATATATATATATATATATATATATATATATATATATATATATATATATATATATATATATATATAGTCGGTTTAACTTCGTTCTCCAGTTTCTCTGATAAGGAAAAGCATTGTTCTTCCACAGCTCATAAAGGTAAGGAAAGCTTTGATTCTCAAGTACTTTTACCTCATCTTTTTACCTCTTCCTACCGGTCTCCAGTCACAACGCCTCTTCGATACCCTTTGGTCGTCTATTCTTTCCAGGTGACCCAGCTACCTTAGTTCACCCTTTCCCATATACTCTCTAAGGGTATACCCCTATCCTTTCTCTAATTTGTTCATTTCTCATCCTATCTCTTCTAATCATTCCCAAGCATTTGTTCTGAGAGGGTCTCATTTCAGCAGCCTGTATCCTGATTCTTGACTTCTGATCGTCAACACTCCGCTCAATACATCAATATCGGTGTCAGAATAGTCTCAAAAATGATTTTCTTTACCTGTAAAGGTACAGTCGTCAACAGAAGTTCGTTCCTATTAAGCTGGAAATAAATATTTATATAAAATGGGGATCATTTCAGGTTCAGCCAATCACAGTTCAATTAAGCCCCGCTCAATGTTTTTATTTTCTTTTTATTCAAAATAGAGCTTCTATGAAATGATTTCCATTTTATATAAATATTTATTTCCAGCCTAATAGGAACGAACTTCTGTTGACGACTGTACATTTGCATCTTTCTTTAGCAATGGGTAAAAAACCCTACTCATCTACCATATTTGCTAATTCTCTCTATGACGTAGCTATCCACACCTCCTCTCTTAAATACACTTCCAAGACTTTTTAACAGATTCAACTTTTTTTATCCTCTTTCCATCGATCTGAATGTTTAATCCTTTACCCTTCTCTCTCTCTCTCTCTCTCTCTCTCTCTCTCTCTCTCTTACCCTCAGGATCACGGTTTTGTCCTTATTCATACTCAGACCAGCCGCTTCACAACACTCATTCCATTTATTTAGTGTCACTGCATCTCTATCCACAATCCAGAAGGCAATATCGTCTGCATTTGCAAATATACTATGATCTGTTTATCCCTCCCACTTCTCTTTAAATCTCTGAATAATGTTCTCTATGTAAGCAACGAACAGTACAGGTGACAACACACTACCTTTCTTCACTCCTGTTTTCACTTTAAACCATTTTTTATTTTCGTGTTCAGTACATACTATGCATGAACAGAACTCGTACAGACTCTTGTCTGCTCTCAATATTCTGCCTGACTTTCCGTAATTTCTTTCCAAACACCTCCAAAAATTACTTCTGGGAACCGAATCAAAAACCTTCTGCAAATCAATAAAAGCTACAATTACTCCTATGCTATATTCCTATGTCTTCTTAACTATCTGTTTCAAACCGAAGAGAAAACCCTTTGTTTCTCTACCTTGTCTATAACCATGTTGCTCCTCACCCACCTTTGGTTCAATTCTTTTCCTCAACCTCTTTTCTGTCTTTCTTTCATAAACCTTTACTATTTGATTTATTAATGATTTACCTCTGTAATTTGAACATAAGCCTGAATCTTCTTTGCCTTTATATATTCAAAGACAAAGATTAATTAGTACAGACTGTAATTAATTGAAACCAAGAATTGGAGCAAATGACACCATATATATATATATATATATATATATATATATATATATATATATATATATATATATATATATATATATTATATATATATATATATATATATATATATATATATATATATATATATATATATATATATATATATATATATATAAGAAAAATCTTCAACATATAAGCCTGTTTTTAACTTTAAAACAAAAGAAAAAGGGGCTCACTTCTTTGTTTTTGTTTTTTTTTTTTTTTTTTTTTTTTTTTTTTCGGATAACATGAAATTTGTCATTATTAAAAGTTGTTCATTTGTTGGCAACAAGAGCCAAATATTTTTCTGAAAGAAAATCCCGCCGGTGCAGACAAAAATATCAACCAATACACCCCCCACCCCCACCCCCACCCAAAAAAAGGGGAAGGGTTATAAAAGTTGGAATGGGGGAGATTGAAGGAGGTTTGGGGGATAACATTTACCTTTAAAAGTAATTTTTGTCTCCTTGAAATTAAGTTTGAGATTTTTTTTTCTTTACTTTGAACCAAACTTAAAACTAAACGAAATAAGTTTGGTTTATTAATTAATCATTGATCTGAAACAAAAGTTTAAAAGGTCTCTCTCTCTCTCTCTCTCTCTCTCTCTCTCTCTCTCTCTCTCTCTCTCTCTCTCTCATTTTTCTCACTCTCTGTCTGTCTGTCTGTCTCTCTCTCTGTCTCTCTCTCTCTCTCTCTCTCTCTCTCTCTCTCTCTCTCTCTCTCTCTCTCTCTCTATATATATATATATAATATATATATATATATATATATATATATATATATATATATATATATATATATATATATATATATATATATATATATATATATATATATATATATATATATATATATATTAGTGATGGGACGACACCAAAAAAAAAAAATTCCGATTTCGATTCCGATGCCGATGCCGATGCCGATTCTCTCATTACTGTGAAAGAATAAGAATATACTTTTTAAAAAACCTTTAATATAATTCAGTTTTTATATTAGACACAATTCCATAAATGAAGTTTACTGAAATACAGTACATACCTTAGTTCAAACACTTCCTTTCTATTTAGTTACATTTTATAAAACTATAATTATCATTTATTTTAATAATATAAAGTACTATTGCAAATGAAATAGGAAAAAGTAATAAAACAGTAAAGACGAAAAGTTTATTTTATTGAAAGAATGTAAAAGATAACATGTTTCCTTTTTTTAAAAAAAACTAAAAATTTAATATTTATGAACCATTAACCCCAATACATTTTGTAAATGAAAGCTAAATTTTGAAAATGTTTTATATTCTCTATGAACAAATAATAAATTTAAATATTCCCAATATATATATATATATATATATATATATATATATATATATATATATATATATATATATATATATATATATATATATATATATATATATATATATATATATATATATATATATATATATTGTCTCCTCCTATGGGCAAAGGAAAGAGGTCTACTAACTTCCACCAGAGTTGGGGCAATACCGGAATCCGATCGTTAACGCCTACATGTCTCGAATACATGGCCCTTGAAAGTGTGCAAGTCAAAGGAAGCCGGAAAAAAGAAAAAGAGAGATAAAGGAGTGTATTTCAGACTTTACCAGTAAAGTACATATAAGATTGAGCATACAGCGGTTAAGACTAAGGTCAGAAAGTTGGACAGAGAAAGGATGAGACTGTGTAGATAGGCGTGTTGCACGAGCACTTTACAATGGAGGAGGTGTGCGATGGGAGAATTTAGAAGAACAGTGTCCATTATAATATCGGCAGTATTGAGAGATTGAAGCAACTATTCGACTGGCTGAAAGAGATTGGAGAGAATTAGTGAGATCGGAGCTGATAAGACGAAAATCCCTTGACTCCATCTTGTCAAGGAGAGTTGTATGAGTGGAACCACCCCAGATGTGTGAGGCATACCATACAGGGGCAAACAACATCCTATAAAGAGAAAGCAACTAGTGGCGTGAAGAAATTAAGCAATCAGAACAAATCTAAGAAGCTTGTTTAAAAAAAGAAGTAATGTGATCCATCCAAAAAAATCACGGAGAAAGCACCGAGAATTTTGCAATTGCAAATCACTCGCTCAAATTGACCTCACGCTCTTTCCTGACACCATTTTGAGGGGTTCAACCCATTGAAATTGGCCTCAATCTGGGGAAGGGGCCCCCGTGAACCCTCCAAAAATGATATCAGGAAGTTACCTGAGTTTGCAAAATTTTTCACCTCACTCTTTTTTCATTGAAAGTTCGAATCTTCGGGGTTATTGAAAACAAAGAAAGTAGGAATTTATGCAGTATTTCACGCAAATGCAGAAAAGACCTCTTTTGCCAGATTTATATGTTAAAAAATCTGGCACCTGCGAAAGTGCAAACTATAACTGATATGCTTCTAGTTTGTTTCTGCCATATTGTTGGTTTTTACAAGTACAAATTTGGGATCTTGTAAGTTCTTTGGTATATATTTTTAGGGATTTTTGGCAGAAAATTCTGGAGATAGAGGGAGTCCCAAGAATAACAAACTCTTCTGTGCATGTTTTTTTAGAAAGTGGGAATGAGGACCCCACTTGCTCTATTAAGGCTCTAGGGAGAAGAGGGATTTTGACCCATCATTAGGATAACAAGGGTGAATCCTTCTGAGTTCAATGGGGCAGTTCTTAAACATAAAAGCGCTAGGGGGAGAAGATCCAACCAATAATTTTGTACATCTTCCAACTCATCCAACAGCATGGCTAACAGAGACCTCAGTAGGGTTCTATTGTAGTGGAAATTATGTTAACTACAATTTGAAATAAAATTGGGAAATTCTCCAAGAAAATGAAGGGGAAATGAACATCCGCACACACTAAAGTCTTATAGTTTATTACAGAAATTCACAGGGATATAATTTAACAAGTCCTTTGGAAAATAGATACAAAAAAAATCATAAATAAAGAAACCGTAGAAAATTTTCCAATTAACAAAAGTATTATACTATAATAGGGTCGGGGCGACCCCTTTTTGTTAGTTGATTGAATGAGTAAAGGTTGCAGGAAAATCCCAAATCCCAAACGAATTCCGCAACGAGGATGATTGAAAAGGGAGACGGTTTTCGGAGTTTATTAACACATATAAACTCTAGTCACTCCAGGATGTTTACAGACCAGTACAGGCAATTAAGGATTTCAAGAGATACAACTAAGACCCAGCCTGGAATGAAACAAAAATGAGAAAATATAAGTAATACATCTTTTTGCATAAGAAATTAAATACATACATGGTAAATAACGCATATAATAATGAAATGTAAACACACTTGTGTATATATATATATATATATATATATATATATATATATATATATATATATATATATATATATATATATATATATATATATATATATATATATATATATATATATAGTATATATATTTGGGTGGCATAATTAATAAATAAGAAGTATGTATCACAAAAAACTCTTTCCGTAGAGAGAAATAAAAACATATACAATAAAATAAAAAAAATGTGAGACCCGTGGTCCATACCTAAGGTGACGTGATTGCAAAAGAGATATAAGTGGGGCTCTTCCTTTTTCGCTAGAAACGATCTTGGACATTCACAGGGCAAGCAGAAACGTATTTTGAAGCCGGTGGCTATGTTAGGACACTAGAGAAAAGAGAAGGACAGGATAACAAAATGTAAATCCAACGACTTTTTAAATAGCACTTTAAAATATTTGAAAGAATTTTGGTCACTTTGTGAATTTCTGGCTTACCTTGCGTCTTAACCAAAAAAATGTAATAGTCACAAAACAAGAAAACAAATTTGCTGAGCCCTATGCTAAAAATCGATGAGCGCGGAGAAGAGCGTCTAATATTCAAAAGTGGCTGCCGAGGAAGAGAAAGCGTGGTTCGCTGCGAGCTGCGCTCGCTGGTGAAAAAAAAGGAAACAACGCTATGCTCTAAGAAAAGTCTCCAAACTCTTTAGAGATTTTTAACCTGACGGCGCCGTTGAAGCCGCCACAATACCAAATATACAAAATAAGCAATTGTTTGCACAAAAAAATCGAAACAATAGAGAAAATATAAGAACAAATAACGCTGTGCGCAAAATATACTACAAGAAATACAAAATAAATATGAACAATAAAGGTTTACTTTATTAATTTTACAAATTTCCTTTATTACCCTGTACGGGAATGGTAATACCATCAACAACCACAATCATATAAATAACAATAAACAAAAACTACATACAATATTATCCTAACTCCCTTTTTTAATCTTGTACATTCAAAAAAACTTTTCTGATTACCAGACCACAATATTTGTACATGGATTAATATCATACACAGAGGTCTTTAACATTAAGGTGTATCTTTAATTATCTCCTTGACTATAACCATGTATTCTGCTGGAATATCAATACAATCCATAAGTTTTGACTTTCTTTGGCTAAAAAAAATAAAAAATAAAAAAAAAAAAAAAAAAAAAAACTGGAAAAATAAAAAACATTTGTCAAACACTCAAAGACATACAAAATAAATAAATAAAGAGAAATAAAAAAACAGTTGTTGAAAACATTATTCTTGAAACAAAATTACCATCAATTAACAAAAATAAACCATAAATCTTAATACCTGGACAAGTTCAAATGTTCAATTTTTTTCTTTTCTTTTCAGCAGCTTTTACCAACAAGCACTAAATATCTCAACTTAAAAAATACCATGCAACTCCTTACGGAAGACTTGTAAAAGGCCAAAAACTGCAAAGATAACACAGACCCACTATAAAGCACAGAATAAGGAAAATAATATCAATAATTGCATAAACAAAAGCAAATAATAAGCAACCAAATTAAAATACTTTAAAGTAAATAACCCATTTTTATTTTTTCATTAAAAAAAATTACCTGAAACTCCAATGATCCACTTTTAGGTCAGAATACCACACCAAAATCTCAAATCTGACTAACTGTGAGTAACAGATCCTCAAAAATCAAAATATTAAATAATTCCTAAAGAAAATAACAATTAAATACCAGAACTTAAACAAGCCAATTAATTACCAAAAATAAATAAAACAGTAACAATCAATCTTTCATAAGAAAAATGGATGACAACCTACCATTTAAATAGGAAAGACAGAACAGAATGTAATAAAACTGAAGAATAACATGAAAGATAGCTGGATATGAAATGTGACATATGTCATCCATCATTCTTACTCAACAAAACATATATGCTTAAAATATGAGACAAAAGAAATATCTTACCTAAACTTACCACACTATGAGAGTTTTCAATGAGTCCATTATTCTGAGGGGTGTAGGCAGAAGTAAAGTTATGTCGTGATCCTAGCTCCTCACAAACACTTTTGAATAGATCAGAGGCAAACTGTCCTCCATGATAAGAAACATAAGTTCCTACAACTCCAGCAATGGGTAGGAATTCTTTGGTAATTACCTCCACAATTGTAGAGGTTTCA
The DNA here is from genome assembly GCA_009176605.1 of Armadillidium nasatum. NCBI lineage: Eukaryota > Metazoa > Arthropoda > Malacostraca > Isopoda > Armadillidiidae > Armadillidium > Armadillidium nasatum. The sequence continues at coordinate 6,908 of SEYY01022868.1, read as the reverse complement.
ATGTTTTTCAAGGGGAAAGCAAAGAGATAGCGAGAAAATCAATCAATTAAAGTTAAAAGATACTTAAAGTTTTTGCATGAAGGCATTTTAAGAATATCAATATGTACCACCTGGAATTTTACAGAAACTGGCTGATAAGATTCATATGGTGGGCTTATTTTTTGCAAAGATTTAGACCTCTGACATGGATCACAACTTAGAACAAACTGCTCTGTGTATTTAGGCATATCCTTTCCATACATAGCGCTTTCTAAGATATGCTAAAGTTTTCTTGACTCCAATATGCCTAAGGGAATATGAATAAGAGATAACAGGTGTAATGAAAATTTAAGAACAAAGGCATGAGGTGAGAGTGGGATAGATTCATCAGCAACCAAAGATAGTAGTTCATTTTTATAATAGTAGTTTCAGTTAGTCAGCTTGAGATTAGCATATTCTTGCTTATTTAAGTATTTTTAAAGTTGAATATCTGTTTCTTGTGCTGCTTGCAGTAATCTATTTTGCAGTGAATTAGTTTAAATACTTCATTGGTGGAAATATGGAAAATAGATGACAGTGAATGACAGTCATCCTCTATTAAAGCATTTTGCTGGGGTGAAAGCTCTGATGTGACCAATGCTTCATTGCAAGGTACTTTCTGAAGGACTTCTGTAGCAATGTCTTGTATTCCTATTTGGAATGAAGAGCTTGTTGCCAATTCTACCTCCTATAGAAGTTAAAGGAGTTGGTAATTTCAGTGAACACTCAGTGGGCTCTTGATCCGAATTCCTACTCAGAAAATCAGTTAGAATATTTTCTTTGGATTTAATATGGTGTAATGTCAAATCGTATTCAGACAGTTAAGTTAGGTAACGCAGCTCTCTTATTAGCGTGATTAGCGTCAGTCTCTTCTTTTAAGTGACTGTGTAATGGAAAGGTTGTCACAAAACATTTATCTTTTGTCCTTCTAAGATATGCTGAAATTTCTTAAAGATATTTACTAAGGCAAGGAGTTCTTTGCTAAAAATACTATAGCTTATTTCAGTTTGGTTCAATTTGTAACTGTAGAATCCAAGTGGGACAGTTTTTTCATTTTCTGTTGAAACTAATGCACCACCCAAGGCAGTCTGATTTGTATCCGTGAAAATAGATATCTGGGCATTATTGGATGGAAAACCCAAAGGTATTGCATTTTTCAGAGCCATTTTGGCTAGATTGAAGGCTTCTTCAGCCTTGGGATTCCATTTTACTTTATGTTGAGAGTATGGTTCACCTTTTAGAAAACAAAGAAGAGGAGAACTGATATAAGATACATACCAGGAAGTGAAGAGCAGAAATAATTTATACTTACTAAGTAAGAATGCATATCTTTAATTGTCTTAGGTTTTGGAATGTTTAATATAGAAATACTTTTATCTTCATTAGGCAGCATAAAATTTTTAGACATCAAAACCTAGATATGTAACCTTGGATTAGCCAATTTGGCACTTATTGGCACTAAATTTTAAATTAAAAGGATTTAACCTGTCAAATGTCATTTCTATGACTTTTAGATGCTCTTCATGAGTTGGAGTAGCAATAATTTTGTCATCTATGTATATAAAAATGTTAAGGAATACAAGAAAAAATTAAAGAGATGTACTTAGTGAAACTTGTGGGACTAGAATGAAATCCTTCAACTATACTGTTATAGGAGAAACTACCATAGGGAGTATTAATTGTCAAAAACTTTTTTCAATCTAGATGAACTTTCAAATTATAGAAGATTTTCTTGAGATGATGAACAGAAAACTCTTTAGCACCAGGGAGTATATTTGAAAAATTCCCTAAATTAGGGAAACTGAAATTGTCACAAACTGCACTTTTGTTAAGAAGCCTCAAGTCTGCTACAATGCGGACTCCACCTGAAGGTTTTGGCAGAACGGAAATAGGGAAACTCCATGGTGAATGTAAGGCGATAAGACCCCAACATTAACTAACCTGCCTATCTCCAGTTTAGGACTTTGTCATATAGACACAGAGATTCTTCTGCTTTTTATGTTTATAGGGGGACCTCTTACATTATACTTATAGGGGACTATTTTAGGGCATCTTTTTCTGCAGGTGTAAAGGGTAATTTTAAAAGTTTATTATTTTCATAATCACTTTTATCATTATTACTATCACTAACATTATTTATATTACCACTTCTATTTATTACATCATTTTCGAATTTATTAAAACTATTTAGGAATTGTTTATATTGCTACCCCCAGTATAAATTTTACCTTTAAAAATATTCTCATTTACTATTGAGCTATTATTATTGCATAGTTCTGTACTATTTCTTATATATAAATAATATTTTAAAATTAAATTATAGATAAGAGTAAAGAGAAGGTGGGGAAGGTAGTTTTGGAAAGAAAGTAACATTTACAAAATGATTAAGTCATTTTATGGGCAACAATTCCACATCATTTCCTACATTGACATCACAAGAGAGACCACTCTGGCCATCAGTAAGAGAGACCAGTCTGGCCATCAATAATCTGATGGTTACTAAAATCTAATAAGAAATTATATATATGGAAAAAATCCATCCCTAAAATATTACAAAGTGCATCACAGATTATTCACTATGTAATTAAAAATTTGCAGTTTTTGTTACAGCATTATAAATGTTTATTTGGCTTCCATTAGCAGCTGTAGGAAAGCCAATGGGTTCTTTCTTCTCACACTTAGATGAGTTATAACTCTTTTGAGGTAGCATCAAAGATGCAGAAAAGACTTTAATTTTAAATCTGGTTTTGACAAATTTGACACATTTAATATTTTTGGAACTGCTTCACCATTGTGAAAATCTGCATTTTCAACTGTCTTGGCAGTATTTTTGCTAGGAGCTGATGGCTCCTGCACTGAGACTGATTTTTCACCATATTGATAATGCATATTCTTACTCTTACTCTTTCTATAAAGAGAAAACTGTACTCCCTTATGACAGTATGCAAGTTCACTAGACTGAGATACTCTTTTGCTTAAAACAGGGGGTTTTAAATCAGTAGTAGCAATCCCATTCAAATGAAGTTGAACATTGTAATTATAATTTATGTTATTTCTATAATTAGGTAATGAAGTATTATTACTATTTGCATTTGTATTACCATATATATATATATATATATATATATATATATATATATATATATATATATATATATATATATATATATATATATATATATATATATATATATATATATATATGAGATGAACTCATCTCCAGATTCCTTAAAACTAAATTTGTTTTATTTTATTGTAAATGTATAAGTATTTTAATAGATTTTATAAATTGAATATTATTTGGAAACTACTTTAAATGGCAACTATGGTTCTGAGGTTTTTTCGGTTAGGGGAATTTGAAATATGGCCAGGGTGGAACCGCCATTGAAAATACATGTTTTGATAATACATTTAAATATAATTGGTACTTGTATTGGTGTGCCTTATTATCTGAGTGGTTTAAAATAACAAAGTATCTTAATTAATATTTTCTGATACATTAAATAAATTTGTTAGTTGTTGCAGTGAGTTTGATTACCTTGTAATTCTTATGTATAGGGTAATCATAGTGGAAGCTGAATCTTGATTAGTTCACCTTAAGTAAAAAGTACAATTCCAACACCTCACAGCTTCCCAAAGTGGTGTCAGAAGTGGGATTTTTCTTGCTGCAACAACAATTTCTATAAAGAATTATTATATATAAACTAAGAAATATGTCATCAAATGGTCATGTGGTTATTTCTATGCCTTTAGAAACAACACCAAATGATTGCCAGGGGCTCTCAGGACATAGTGCCTCACCCAATCAAGGCATAAGATCTTTTGATATGAATAATCAAAACCACAGACCTAATGAATCAACCACTCAGGGCATCTACCATACCAAAACAATAATACAGGAATAGGTACCAGACATTTTTATGTACAACCAATATCTGAAGAAAATAAACAATTACAAATATTAAGCCAGTTAAACTTTCCACCCTATAATGACAATGATATACAACGCTGGCTTAAACACATGGAATTCCTGTTTACATCAATACAATATTACATTATCTTCTGTGAAAGTACCGAGCCATAACAAGGCTTTTACCCACAGAAATAATATGTGAATTGCCTTATAATATCCATTCTGATCCAAATGCATTTGAAATAATCAGAGAAATAATTATAAACAAAAATGCATTATCAGACAGGCAACGAGTACAGATGTTATTATCAGCAAATAAAATTGGGTTTGAAAATCCAAAACAGTTCATAAATAAATTGAAAGAAGTATTGGGCCATAATACATATGAGCATATGAATATGACACAACCTGGGATGCTTAAAGAAATATTATTCCATCAGTTGCCTCCTACAGTGGCCACAACTGTAAGACTCTACATAAAACGTTCAAAAGATATAGAAGAATTTTCAGAAATTGTAGAAGAAGCAATGGAAGATGATCCATACTCAGGAATGAAAATAAATACATTTTCAAATTCTGTGAATCCTGTTTACCAGCCTGCATATTCAGCTGTTGCACCAGTTAGACAAAGTGAAATGGCCCAAATGCAGGAAACCATTCAGACACTGATAAAGCAAGTGCATGAACTATGGATAGAGATAAATGATTATGAAAAAAACAAGAGAAACAAAGTGGGAGTCCTTGTAGGTCCAGATCACCATCCAGAGGGAGATATAATCAAAATGGACTAACTGCTATTTTCATTACCACTTTGGCAGGTTTGCTAATAGGTGCGATGGGAATGGTTGTAAGTTTACAAATAGTGATTACCAAAATAAGCCATTAAATTCGGGAAACATGGAGAGTGGACCCCTGAGGGGTCCACAAGGAACATAAACCCTCAAAATATTATAACAGCTGATCCTATTTATAACCAAATCTAGTCTGAAACCACTGCAGCCTATAAACCCAAATTATAAACCTAAAAAATATTAAAATTAACAATGGGTTTGTACATTGTACAGATTATTCTGATTACCAAATCCTGAATAATAAATATATCCCTTTAAATAGTTCTTATAATATGTGCATGTATCAAAATAATCCATCAATGCTTAACCCAAGTGCTAATGTATGTGCAAGTCTCATCCCAAGAGTATATAAATAAGCCTCCTTCATTAATTAAAATTAATTGTGTAAGAAATAGAATCTGTTTTATTTGGGATACAGGAGCTATGTGTAGTATATTAAAAGCTACAGATGAAGACAGAAAAAATGCCACAATAGGTCACTTTCTTGCGGCAAATAACACATCCATAAATGTTTATGGAAAGAAAACATTAAAAATAGATTTTGGAATACGAAGGAGCTATGAACATACATTTTATATTGCAGAAACCAAAATTTGATATTTTAGGTATTGATTTCTTAACCAAACACAAGTTTATGATAGATTTTAATATAAAAATATAATTGATTGGGTAACTAAAATAAAGCTTCCCTTCCTCCAAGAAATAGAATGCTGTGAAGACACTGTTTTGCTACATATTGTTTCATATAAACCAAACTTGCCATTTTGTTCTTCAGATTACACAGAGTTATTAGAAAATTACTCCCACATTTTTAGTGAAGATAATAGTGATATTCAGGAATTAATAAATAATAATACTCAGCATGATAGTATGGGTTTAAATGAGCAAGAAATGAAGGCTCTAGAGGAGGTTCAGCCTTATAAAATATATGTTGAGGGCCCACCTATTAACATTAAAGCAAGAAGAATACCTACGAAATTATATAAAGATGCACAAGATGAGATACATAGTTTACTAGCCAAAAGGTGTTCTAGTACCTTCAAGGTCTGAATGGGGCTTTCCCAATCTCTGTTCTTAAAAAACAGAATGGGGGAACAAGAATTGTTGCAGACCTTCGTTTACTAAATGCTAGAACAAAACGTGACAATTATAATATATCACATATAAATGATTTTATTAATATACTTCACGGAAGGAAAATTTTCTCAGTTTTAGATATTCGTAAGGCATTTTATAGTTTGAAATTGGCACCAGAATGTCATAAATATCTTCACAATAAATACACCCTTTGGTTCTTATTCTTATACTAGAATTGTAGAAGGCTTACATGCCTCACCATCAGCCTTTTCAAAATATATTAATATAATTTTAAGTCGTATTGAAAATATTTATGTCTATGTTGATGATGTTAATCATTGCTAGTACCACACATGAAGAACATAGAAAAACACTTGAAAAAATTTTCCATAGGCTCTCTCTGTTTGGACTCAAGTTAAACCCAGATAAATGTGTTATAGCTAAAGAAAAAGTTACTTATTTAGGGTTTGATATTGAGCAAAATAGTTTATTACCAAACAAAGAGAGAATTGAAGCAATAAGCCGAATACCCAAACCAAAAACAATAAAGCAGTTAAGAGGATTCATAGGTAGTCTGAATTATTTTAAAAGCTCCATTCCTGGTCTTACTCAAATATTAGTGCCACTCCTGGCATACTTGAAGGGCTCACCATACTCACAGAAAAGAGTTAAGATGGAATCCTGAAGCAGAAGAAGCTTTTGAGAAAGCTAAACAAGCACTACAACTGGCAGTACCTTTAACATTTCCAAGTTCAGAAGCTCTCTTATCTTTATATACTGATGCATCAGACAAGGCAATTTCTGGAGTACTTAATATCATCAGAAAATGGTATTAATAAGCCACTAGGATTTTACAGCACATCTTTGTCAAATACAGAATGTAATTATTCAATTTTTAGTAAAGAACTTTTAGCTATAGTCAAATCATTGAAAAAGTTCACACATTTTATAGAGGGAAGATCTGTCCAAGTATACTGTGATAATTTATCTGTAGTACAATCTGTTAAAAAAACAACAGACAGCAAAAATCTTGGTGTGCAGAGAGCAGA
>SEYY01022867.1:52500-54814 GCA_009176605.1 Armadillidium nasatum | reverse complement strand
TTGCTTTAAACGAGAGTTGGCCATGACCGAACCTCCAACAATTAAATACATCTTGCGACTTTTGGAATCCAAGGAGATACTTGATAAACTGAGTGACCTATAGCAACTCGATGAGGAATGTAACCTCGAAATTTTATTTTTGCTATTTGAGAAGGTACCTCAGTAAACTGACTTCTTCATTTTCTTTTCTAGAAGGTACTCTAAGAACATCCATAATTACTGCACTATTATTTCCAATAATCCGAATACCCTTTTTGATATCATTGATATCTTCTTCCACATCTATAGGGCCTATCTTACCATAATGAATATGGAGCGGGTCGTCACGAACAGATTTAGGTACCCAACAGCGAACATCATAAGATCCCAGTTTCTTGATATCGGATAAGTCTACTTCAAGTTTATGTAAACCAAAATTTCAAATTTGCAGCCAACTCCACATCCTAGCATGAATACTGAATCTTCAATAATGTATTTGCCAAATGGAGAGTTATTAAGTAGTGCAGTCATTTTGCTAGGCTTAGTAAATATTTCTTTATCCTCCGTAGATTTTATGATGATTACAGTGTTCCCCCTACCTGTCGATGGGATCATATCTTAGGAACCTGAAGGAAGGCCTAACTCAGGCGACACGCGTGATGATCCTTGAATTAGGGCAGCTTCAGAAGGTCTCCTTGACCTAATTACTGAGCGGTCTTCATCTTCTATATTTAATGATCTCTACGTTTACCAACTTCTGTCCAAGAGCTGGTGTCCATAGCCTCATTTACAGTTACATTATGCTCAACGGGAATATGTCCCTGCAGACTATCCGCAGCTTCATCACTCATCGTTTTCTATAAAGAAAAGCTTTATCAAAAAGCTATTTGAATATATCGCAACTTTTTAACAATCTTTAGTCGCTATAATATAATATATCAACCTCTTTATTATATATATAGCTACTCTATTTATTCTATCATAGTAAAAATACTTATCCAGTCATGAGAACATAAGAAAAATAGAGACTGTTCCTATTCAATTCAAAATATTTATTTATCCTTATTTTGCATAGTTATCTATGACAGTATATACCCATATATTTAAAACTCCCATCCCCTATATTTTCAAAAGTATTTTTTTTAAATTTAAATAAAATTTACCTATTTTTACTGTTTTGTCTACGTACATAAAATTATTAGTAGTACTGTTATTATTTTTCTTATGGAGTATGATATTACATGTTTATTTATTTTTAAAATTTTGAGTTTAAGTTAATGCTAATTTTATATAGGCTATAGAATAGTAATATCAGGCCTTCTCAAAGTCCTAACATAGAGTAAAAATGAGAGGGATATTTATGCAGCTTATGTTAAACCTCATTCATAGAGATGAAGATGAAATGATTTACAAACAAATTTAATGCTTACTTTCTCTTTCTGTGTTTATTAATTTTGAAAGGTTGATATTTTGATAAGAGTTTTAATATTTATTTTTTATAATTTTCTATCAAGACATATTTGTATATTAATTTTTAGAACAAAATTTAATTTTTTGGCACACAACTACCTGTGTTTGTCCAGTTTTACATTATTTTAAATTTTGAAGTGCAATAGTCCAATTTTGTTTTATTTTACATCTTTTACATAAAATAAATTAACCAACCAAATTTTTGAATGACTATATATATATATATATATATATATATATATATATATATATATATATATATATATATATATATATATATATATATATATATATATATATATATATATATATATATATATATATATATATATAAGGACCGACCGGGGTTCTGGCCGGGGTTTCCTAAAATTTGTAAAGAGGTCAAAAGCACTGAAATTTAAGGTTAAGAAAATTAGATATAAGGTTTATTTAATTGTAAGGAAGGAGTAGAATAGCCAACATTCACTTAAATTAATGATTATATGCATTTTCTCCAAAAAAAAAAAAAAAAAAAAAAAAAACAGTTTTGTATAGTTAAAGTTTAAAAAAAGTATAAAAATTAAAAAAAAAAATATTCTAATTCATAATAGTGATTCAACAGGTTTACTTAAGTAAGACCCTAAGGTAAAGTTTGAAAAAATGTAAGATATAAAATTATCAATTTAACCTGTATTTATACATATCATTGTTATTTTATTGCCATGTATCAAACTTGTATCATTTAGCTGCATTATTTAAAAATTATTATTTTGTTTATACTTTCAGTCAATATGGCTAAAAGATCAGCTTCTGCAGTATTTGAATACTTTACAATGTTTCAGGATAGGCTCGAAATAGCTAAATGTTAACATCTTCAGTCAGAAAA
>SEYY01022867.1:15000-47500 GCA_009176605.1 Armadillidium nasatum | reverse complement strand
ACAGTTTGTTTCATATATATATATATATATATATATATATATATATATATATATATATATATATATATATATATATATATATATATATATATATATATATATATATATATATATATATATATATATATATATATATATATATATATATATATATATATATATATATATATATATATATATATATATATATATATATATATATATATATATATATATATATATATATATATATATATATATATATATATATATATATATATATATATATATATATATATATATATATATATATATATATATATATATATATATATATATATATATATATATATATATATATGGGTCATTCCAAGTCACTTCAACCGACAAAAAACCCTGACCCCTTTCGATTTGTATAAAAAGTGGCACACTAACAGATCTTGTTGAGAAAATATGAATGGCGTTTATTGCAGGTCTCTAGCTCATACGGTTCAGAAGATATGACCTTTGAAACTTTGGTCAAAAATGTCAATTTTCAGAGAGTAGTCCGAGGTCAAAATACAATATCTCGGCTTCTATGGCACTTAGAAGCATCGTGTAAAGACCATTTAAAAGATCTTGAATAGCGGTACAACATTTATTTAGATGATTTTGACCTCGGAGGTCAAATAAAAAATTTGACCTATTGGTGACCTTGACCTTGAAAAAAAACCTCATCTTCGATTTTTTTCAAACTTTGCTGAATTATTGTTATATATGTATATTTTAATTTTTTTAATGAATTATTTTTGGTTTTGGCTTGGTTTAGAAAATATAAGCAATTTAATAAGTACAAATATCACATTTTTCACTTTTTTGCGATTTTTATCTCATTCAATGTATAGTTCCAACATTTCCATTTCTCTTTCTCTCTCATATATATATATATATATATATATATATATATATATATATATATATATATATATATATATATATATATATATATATATATATATATATATATATATATATTGTAAGGGGCTGGCTGCTGCCGAGTATATTTTTCTCGTTTCAGATTGCATGGAGTATTCTCTGAGGAATATAGTCTTACCTGCTTGTTGCTTTGCTGTTATGCTGTTTGATTTTGACTGTGCTTGGGATCCACAATATTAATGTGCATGTGCCATGTCCTAGACTGGAGAGCGTGAAGGGAGATTGATATTAACATGTTTATTTGTTTAGATACGTTAATGTTATTCTTCTATGTTAAATTTATTTTTATTATTATTATTATTATTTATTGAGTGCACTTGTGCTAATGAAAAGTCTTATGAGCTATTGTTCCCATTTCGGGCAATAATTAAAAACAGGTTATTCTTATTCAAACAGGTTGTTATTCTCAAGAAGGCATATTACCCTTTCAAGAGTAGGTTATATTCTTTGTGTTTTTATTATTATTATTATTATTAATTCATTATATATTTTTAGATCATTTAAACTGAGGTGAGGCACTGCGGCAATTATTTATAATTCTCACAGGTGCCGGTCTAGGGCCTTATTGCCTAGTGCTAATATGGAGTTATAATCTCTATACCTATCAGGTAGAAAATATAGATAAGAGAATTTAATATTCATTTGAAGTTAAAAAAAGTTTTAAAAAATGAAAATTTAATAATTTCCGCAAAGACTTTGGGCAGGATTTAAACCATCTAAGCCATCACCTATTATTAAAATCATGCATTGATTTGATTCCTACATATTTTTCCAAATCATTAAAAGAAAAAAGAAAAGAAAACAAAATATTTTATATTTTATTAAGGATTTAGTGAAAATGGTTATAGAGGCGGGTTTGATCTCCTATAAAAAAAAAAAAAAAACAAAGCCAACGATCTGTCTGATAGTCTAAATATTTTTATTTTTATTTATTTTTTTTTTTTTTTTTATAAAAAGTTCACATCTCACGGGCATTGCCCTATTCGAGGAGAGGAACTTTTCTAGGTAGAATATACCTAGGATTCCCAAGAGGAATCGAACCGGCGCCCTCAAGTACGTGAGTCAATCCCCCTACTGTTTGAGCCATGGTAGACGGCTAATGCACTATATGCACTAATGTTTACTCTTTAAATTCGTTTTCTTCTCATCTCCATAAAAAAATGGCAAAAAAAAAAGTGTTAAAGTGACTTCTTAAATCTGTTTTAGAAATATTTAATACATTCATAATTTTTGGTTGCAGATTTTTATCTTTAAAACTATTATACTTAGGACAATCCTCAAGTTCACTAGACTAAGATACTCTTTCATTTAAAACAGATGGTTTTCAATTAGTAGTAATAATCGCATTCACATGAAGTTGAGCATTGCTATTGCTCTTTGTTATTTATAGAAGTAGGCCATGAAGTATCATTATTCGCAATTGTATTAACTATTTATAAGGGGATAACTTAATTTTCTAATACTCTTAACTTTTCATATTTAATGTAGGTAATTTTATCACTAACTATTTTACACTGTACTTTATTAAACTGCACTTTTAATTTTCCTTTTGTGGGTCTCACTGTTGCCCCTCTGATTCGTTCTCAGCATGGTTAAAGATGGTGATCCATTAGTGTATAGTTGGGTTGGTAATGGTGCCCATTGGCAGCTACCTCCTTGGTATCTTATAGCTTTTTCTTGAAATTTGTAATGGTAATAGCATAGAGCACCTTCTGGTCTAAATCTGCAAAGTGATCTGCCTCTCTCTGACTGGCCTCTTCTCCGACCCTCTTCAAGTCTCATCACCCTCATATCCAGCCTATGTACATGTGTTGATAGCTCTTCTACTTTTTGAAATAGCTCAGCAATTTGACTGGATATTTAAGCAAATTCATGACTGAAGAAAGTATTGACAGGTGGTGGTGTAAGCTCTCTTGACATTCTGTTAAGAAAAGAGCTTATGGCATTGACGGAATAATTGTGGTAATGATCCAATGCAATTCTTCTGCGGCGACTCATGTATTTGTCAGCAGCTTCAGCCATTTTATAAATTGAGAGATTGCTGGTTAATGCTTCTAACACAGGCGCAATGTCTTCACATAAGATTTAAAGGATTTGCAACTGTTTCATTATTTCGTATCATGACTTCAAAAGCAGTCTCCAAGTGAAAGCTTTATTCTATTTAAACCATTAATGCCCACTGTGTCTATTTAGACAAAAAAAACGACCTCATAAAATTTTTAAAAAATTATATATTTTAATTTTTTTTTGCGTTTGGTACGAATGGTTATTCTAATATCTTATTCTACCGATTTATGGCAATGTTTTCCTCAAATTTTTTTATTTTTTGTTTCTACATGCAATAATTTCAGTAGTAAAATTTTTTATGAGTTTGAGTGTTGATATGCAATGACTTGTAAGAAGTGTTTTTTGGGGTATTTATATGTTTGGATAAGTTATTTTTTTTTTTTTTTTTTTTCACTTATTAGTAATTGTACTGAATGCTGAAAATGCGAAAATGAATATTTATTAGTGACAAATTTTATAGGGTGTTATTTTACTGTGTATCTTTTTAGACATAGTGGGAAGTAATGTTAACAAATATTTGAATTAGATATATATTTTTTTTGTGCCTCAAAACTTTCGACTTCATCTTTACTTGCTATTGTAGCTGAAATTTAAGCCTAATATATATATATATATATATATATATATATATATATATATATATATATATATATATATATATATATATATATATATATATATATATATATATATATATACGGTATATATATACCTCAGTAATACAGCGGGTATGGTTCCAGACCACCGCCGAAATGCAAGTCACTTGATTTTTTTTCACTCGCTGCAACATATGAACACCTTAAAACTTGTTAAAACCATCATTTATTATTTGCGCAATACCACTATGCTAAAAATAAGTTTCAATTTAAAAATAAAATACGTAATGAAGGGTAAATAAAATAAAAATATGTTTTAGCTTTAAAAACTTTATTAATATCATTGAAGGAAGTTGAAGGGGATTAGTGAGACTCATCATCTGACCCTTCAACGAATCTAATTCTCTTGCTTGGTGGAGAGTCTAGCATTAATGTTCATGGTTGTTGAGGCGATGATGGCTGTTGAATGATAGGATTTGAAGGTGCGGGTATTTGCGGCACTGGCTTAAGATAAGATGTCAATGATGTTTGCTTCATTGAGCATCTCTTTCTCTCTCGAAGAATTTCAGTGTAGCATGTGATGTCGTTTAGCAATCTTTTACCAACTTTCAAACTTCTCTCAAAGTTATTGTCAATTGATTTAAATCCTTTCACAACTGTGGGCAGTAGGCCTACATAATGCTCTAAATCTTTTGTAGACATTTCCTTAATTTCATTGTCATCATCGTCGTCATCAGCAGATTCAGCCTCTAGAAATAATTTATGTTGCTCATGGAGTAAAAGTAAATCTTCATCTGTTAAAGGTTCATCATGAGATGCTAGCAATTCCGTCACATCTTCAGGAGCAACTTCAAGTTCTCTCTTCCATATCTACCACCTCTGTTGTTACATTAGGCGTATCAACTGCAAAGCCTTCAAAGTCATCCATAAGGGTTGGAATCAATTTTTTCCAAACTCCTTTGAGTGTTGATGATTTGACCTCATCCCACGAATCACGAATGTTCTTTATAGCATCATGCTCATGTAAGTGAATCATTTCTAACTTTTTTTCCAATGAAAGTTACTTCCGACTCTTCTTTTCACTAGTCTTAGGGGCCATGTCTATATGGGTATACAGTGAAGGTATGTGTATACATAATATAAATGCGCATTAACACAATTGTAACACTACTGTATTAAATTTGGCAGTCAAGTGGAGAGTGATGAGCGTTATGAATGCTGCGTTCAAACTGAATGGCGCATGGGAAATTTGTTGATTAAAAGCTGTAAGAGCGAGACAAGTGTCGAAAAATATTATAGCGCCGTAAAACGAGGTATACCTGTATATATGATGGATCGGATGTCATATTTTCTCATTTGAAGATACGGATATAGAATGTTCTCAATAGCGGATACGGATGTTAATTTTGATGAAGATGCATTGAGGATTCAGATACCATCACTATATATATATATATATATATATATATATATATATATATATATATATATATATATATATATATATATATATATATATATATATATATATATATATATATATATATATACCTTTTTTTTTTTTTTTTTTTACCTTCTCACCCCTGACCACCCCTGTTGAGGCGGCCACACTTCGCTAATGAAGCCTCCCGCCGCAGTCGGTCTCGTCCAGAGATCTTTCAAAGAAGTGATGCCCCAGAAGATTTTGAGGCGACAGTTGGAGGGACAGTGTAAGAGAAAGTATATATATATATATATATATATATATATATATATATATATATATATATATATTATATATATATATATATATATATATATATATATATATATATATATATATATATATATATATATATAGCTAAGAGCAATTAGAAAGGACTTACAATAGATATTCAAGTAGACGGGGAAGTATCAGAACCATCAACTAGTCAATCAAAAAAGCAATGCATAATTTCAAGTAAAAGTAAAAAAAAATTTTATGGAAATGGTCTTCAAAAACTTTTTAAAAAATCTTCCAAGATAAATGACTGCAATGCAGCAAAGACCAAGCCTGCAATTCTAGAGAACATAAGAGAAATCCAAAAGAAAACCGATCAACCTTTTCAATGTGTTTTATGGAGGAATTTATGGATCATATATGCAGAGAATATGTAAAATATGCTTCTCAAAAAGGAGACCAACAATTTACACTTTCTGTCGATGAATTGTACATTTATTTCGGAATTCTTTTGCTGTCTGGTTACAACAAACATCCCTTTAGAAGAATGTACTGGGAAATACGTCCCGATTCAAACAACAATTTGATTAATAATTCTATAGGTAGAAATAAATTTGAAAAAATTCACCAATTTTTTACATTTCAATGATAATAGAACCATTGATCCTAACGACAAAGTGTACAAAATTCGACCACTTATAGATCATTTGAATAACAAATTTTTTAATTTCGTCAAGCCTCTTGGCAGTAAATTTTCTTTAGATGAAGCTATGGAGCCATATTATGGGCATCATTCCATGAAGCAATTTATTAGAGGAAAACCTATTAGATTTGGATTCAAATTCCGGTGCCTAACTACACTAGAAGGATATATAATCAAGTTTTATCCATATACAGGTGGAGGGGACAAGATACCAGGAAAGACAGTAGGATCTTATGTGACAGAGAAGCTGTGCTTAGGATTCGTTCCTGAAGGGTCGTCCATATATATGAACAATTATTTTACATCACTTTCATTTATGGACACCCTTGCTCTTAACAAATTGTTTTGCATTGGAACAATCCGGTGACAGAATTGAGAATACTCCTCTGCAGGACTTGAAAAAGACATGTCGGGGCACTTACTGTGCCATAGAAGAAAAAAAATCTGGGGTTACTCTTGTTTGATGGAATGACAACAGTCAACTAACCATGTTTACAAACTCAAAAAAAGAGGCATCTTTGAATTGGTAGTTGCAAACGTTGGAGCAGAGGAGAGAGGAAACAACCAAATTTCGTAAAACTATATAATAAAAACATGGGAGGGGTGGATCTGTTCGAAAAAATGCGAGCATTGTAATGAATTAGGAAATAATGAAAAAAAATGGTATTGGCCTTACTTCCGCTTTTGCCTAAATGTCGGTGTTGTCAATTTGTGGATGCTGTACCATAATATTGAAAACATTCCGCTTTTTGAATTTACTAGACAGAATAGACAAGCGTAGGAGATGTGCAATCTATAGAATATGCGCACAATATCTTTGAACAAAATGCAATGTAGGTCTTCATGCAAATGAATGCTTTGTTAAATATCATATATATATATATATATATATATATATATATATATATATATATATATATATATATATATATATATATATATATATATATATATATATATATATATATATATATATATATTATAATAATAAAAATAATATAACTTTAGCAAAAAGTATCATTACCTAAATTTCGAGTTCTTGCAAACGCTAATGCCCACTTAAGTATTCTGAGGGTTTTTCACCATGTTTCAACTTCTGTTGAAATAAGTCCTCAACTCTCTCCCTGGCATAGGTGGATCTCAAGACTTTTTTCAACTCCTTGTAAGTATTTTCAGTTATAAGAGGTTGAATTTGGGAAATAAGGGCTGATGGTAACAGGGTCTCATCAGTTGGATTTGTTTGATAGGTTTATTCACAAAATAAGCTGGAATAACCATTCTAATTTTTGTAACCACTTATTGATCATGGTAAATCTTGAATTGTAGGAATTTTTCTGTATCTTCTGTAGTCAGGTGAAAGGCTTCTGGAAGAACTATCACTGGAGGCAGTTCGCCCTGGACTCTGCTGCATAGGTCTTTCTGCGTCTTGGTTATCGGTTCTATTAGTAGGTGCTTTAGTATAATCTACTGGATGCACTGAAATACCAGAGGTGGAAGAATCTAACATGTTGTTAGACCTAGTTTTATTTTTCTTTGAAGGCATCGTAGAATTTAGTTATTTATTTACTTTATATATTTAATTAATTATTTATTTATTTCAAAGTTTTTGGAAGGCGAGAATGCCTTAGTTATATTGTATGAATTTAGGTATACAATCCTAGCTTAGGCTTGTATATATAGATATATATATATATATATATATATATATATATATATATATATATATATATATATATATATATATATATATATATATATATATATATATATATATATATATATATATATATATATATATATATATATATATATATATATATATATATATATATATATATATATATATATATATATATATATATATATATATATATATATATATATATATATATATATATATATATATATATATATCAAAGTAGTAGGTGAGTTGATTTTTTTCTTTATAGTCACAATGTTCTAGCAAATTTTTTTTTGTTCAAAGTTATAAAGTAGTTACTTTGTTTAAATGTTAATTATATTTTTTAATATCCAGTTTTTTAAAGCACTTTCACTATAATTCACATTTCATTTTATACTAATGATGAAAACTTAAGAATTTTGGGGCATACTAAAGTTCAGTATTACCAGGCTACTTTCGTGGTATAAGCTAGGGCAGAGTAGCTTAGGAATCCATCTTATTTTCAGTTGCAGGCCTAAAGTATTTTAAAGTTTCATAAAATTTCTATTAATTCTTCATAAAATTTCAGTTTTTATTTTATTTTTATTTCTAGCTTGTTTCATTTGCTATGATTGTATTATTTTTTTCATGTGGATGCTAGCATTTCTTTACGGTAATGACATAGGCCTCAGTTATGCAAACTTTATTTATTTATATATTTATTTTCTTTTCAAAAAAAAAAAAAACTTTGAAAAGTTTACCTTTTATTTATTTATTCTGTTGTCATTTCATATAATTCCGTTCACTCTTTAGGTCACCAAGTGCAATAGATCAGCTCTAGCCTTTCTCGACCAACGCTGAGCTAGTTATAAAAACAGGAATTCTTCTTTGTTTTATTTTCTCTTTGTTTATATTTATCTTATTTTGTTGGGGTTTTAAATATTCTTACTTTGGTATTGTTTTATTTTCATTTAATATATTTCACAAAGGTTTTACAATATTTCACAGCATTCACATGTGTTATTTTCAACGAAATTTTAAAATCTAAATATTGCTAGTCATCCAACGATATACCATATACCGGCAAAAACAATACTATAATAATCAATAAATCAATCTAAACATTAATGAAAACTACAAGTATAAAAAAATCTATATAATTTTCATATATATATATATATATATATATATATATATATATATATATATATATATATATATATATATATATATATATATATATATATATATATATATATATATATATTTCACAGATCACCACCACTCATGGGCAGAGCTCTTTTCAAGGAGGGAGCACAGACAAAAGGAAGAAAACTCAGACTCAAACTTAATGCATATCCCTCAGGTGGGCACAGACAGAAGCCTTGAAGAGAGGAAGATTAAATACAGGAGGAAAAATAGATTATGGTAGAGAGTTCCACAGAACAGAGGTGGCTGGAAAGGAGGCACCACAATGGGCTTGCCTGTAGTTTCCAGCATGCACACAAAATTTGTGTGATAGCAGGGTACCCCTTGTGCAACATGGATGACACAACAGTAGAGGAATGCAAGAGACCAATTCCCTTGAGCACCTGCCATTGTAGTACCTATAGAAAAGAGATAGTGCACCAATGTCACATTCCAGAGATAGGGGGTCAATAGAGTTTGAAAATAGGGGACAGTTTATTAATCTTAGCTGTAGAATCAACCCTATCCAGAAGAGTGGAGGAGCCAGAGCCCCCTCCCCCCCAAATGCTAGAACAGTATTCCATACAAGGGCATATAAGATTCTTATATAATTGGAGTAACCATTCAGAATAAAAAAAATATTTTCAACCTGAATAGTATTTCCAGCTTCTTAGAGGTTGCTTTAACAACATTGTGATATGTGTTTTCCAAGACAATTTATTGTTTATGTTTAGACTAAGAATGTTAATGTTATTTACAGGTGAGATGGGGGAGCCATCAAAGAGGATAGGAAAGTTGGGAGATGTTTTTGAGAGGGAAATGTGAAGAAGTTGAGTTTTTAAAGAGTTGAATTTCACAAGGTTGCTGTGACCCCACCGGGAAACTCCATCCAGATCAGCCAGAATAGAATCAGCATAAGTGTGAACAGACTTAAAAGTGCAGTTGAGAAAATCATTAATGAAAAGTATGAATAAGGTTGGAGATAAAGCAGAACCCTGAGGAACACCACAGTTGACACAAAAGGTGGAAGAGGTTGCTCCATCTACAAGTGCTGAAATGGAATGATCTGAGGGAAAACTAGACAGGATTAAGCAAAAGGAAGGAGGAAACCCAAATGAAGGGAGCTTGGAGAGCAGCGATGCATGCCATACCTGGTCAAAAGCCTTGAATGTGTCAAACACCACCACACAAGACTCCCCCAAAGTCCCCAAAGACAAAAGACCATAGATCAGTAAGATATTAAAGTATATCATCAGTTGACCTTGAGTTTCAAAAACTATACTGGTGATCTGAAAGAAGAGAATGAAACTCCAAATAATAAAGGAAATGAGAGTTGAGAAGAATTTCAAAACTTTTAGACAGAATACAAGTGATAGCTATGGGTCGATAGTTAGAAGGGTCAGAGTGGCCACCTTTTTTCGGGATCAACTGAACAAATGCACACTTCCAGCATTGAGGAAAAGTATTAGAATTAAGGCATAGAGAGTAGAGCTGAACTAGGACAGGTAGTAACTCAGAAGTACACTCCTTCAGAACACGAGGGGGAATACCATCTGAGCCACTGGCCTTCTTGATGTTCATAGATTTCAGAATCCCATGCACCCAATCATGAGTAATTAGAGAGGAGGAGGGATGCCAGAACCAAGCTGGGTGAAATTAGATAAAAAAAAAAAAAAAAGGAGGCCGTAGAGATTAGTCTTTTTAGAGGGAGTATAGCTACAAAACCATCAGAGTGAATTAGAGAAGGAAGGGCAGATTTACAGAAGTTATTAGGGGGGGGTGTTTTTGACAAGAGGCCAGAATTTTTTTTTAGTAGGAGAGCCATATAGGTCAGTGCACTTCCTTTTTGTGAATGTATGCTTAGTCCATTGAAGAACATTCCTAAAACGATTCCGGGCTGAATGAAAATTTGCAAGAGTGATAGGAGAAGGAGAGTTTTTCCATTCACGATTAGCATTGTCTCTCCCCCGAAGGGCAAGAGAACAATTGCCATCGAATCAAGGATTTCGAGGAGAAAAAGATTGTTGAAGATGGAATGAATCTACCCATCCTGTCAAGGATCACGGCCCCTACCTTTTCAGAAGGGACAGAAGCCTCCCCTGAGCAAAAGCAAGATTCACTCCAATGGTAGCAAAGAAGCGACGTATTGCCCCCAATAAGCCTGATTAAAGTGCCAGAAAGTACATTTAGGTCATGATGGATCTGTTGGAGAGAAAGTATTATAACTAAGAGCTATAAGATTATGGTCAGAGTTACCAATAGGAGGGATAATGGTATATTTATTTCTAGAAGGAGTAGTGGTGAAGCATAAATCAAGTATATTCATGAATTGTTTAGGACGATCTGGAATGTGTGTGGATTCCCTAATTAACTGCTTCAAATCTTTGAGAATGCTGAATGATTTGGCCTCCTTCCAACCTGTATCAGTATAAGAGGAGCCCAAAAATTCAGTGTGGTGTAGGTTGAAATCCCCTAAATAGAGGACTTAAGCATTTTGATGAGAAGTAGTAAGATATTGAAAAAGAACTGGAAAATCTGTTCTATTAGGGGAGCAGTAGCAGAAACATAAGAAAATTGTAGTTGTAGAAAGACAGATTTTAAGCCATAAAACATCAAAATTAGGAGATTCTAGATTTATAAGATGTGTCACAGGAGTGTTAATGTTAATATTGGCACAGATCCTCAATTTAGTCAAAAATTGTGAAAAAAGTTTAGTGTTAGATTCTGTGGTGTGGGGTTGTGATTGAACTTAGTGTTAATGAGTTGATTTTGTTTCTATAATTATATTTTTTTTATCTGTCATTGTGAGTGTATTTATTTAGTGCTCACCTTTATTATTTTATTTTAAACAAGGTGTTTAACAACTATAAGTTTGCTTCTGCAAATAAGATAAGTACTTCATTTTATTTATTTTTTTTCTCTTTTAACCTTTTAGTTTTAAGTTTAGTTGTAGTTAGCATTTAGGATTTCGCTATAATGTTTTTTTGTTTTTGTTTTCATAAAGTCAGTTAGTTTATAGTATACTGTTAGTTTGTTTTATTGTCCTTTTTCTTAGTTTTATCAATTCCAAAAATTTTTATTTTTTTTTAAACGGGTTGAAAAGTTTTTTTTTTGGTGATTATTTACATTTATTGTTGTTTGATTGTGAATTTTTGTTTGTGATTCTTTGTTCTGAATGGCATCTCTGAGTGTTTAGTGTCATGAGGGTTGGGAGGGGTGCAGTCAGGGGTTTTCTATTGACTTTGCTAGCATCTATGGCCCAAGTGTTAATTTCGCATCTGTTGAGCGCTACCTTTCTAACTCTCATCCAAACATTTTGCTTCTGTCTGAGACCAAATTATCAAGGGATTCCTTCTCCATTAAACTAAATATCTCTAACTATAATTTATTTTATAACTTTCACCTTAAGGGTGGGGTCTATGCCTATATAAACATTAACACCAGTAACACATCTTGAAATTTGGAATCCTAATTTCGATGTTTTATGACTTAAAATCTTTCTTCCTACTGCTACAATTATCTGTGTTTCTGCTGCTGTTCCTCTAGTGGAACAGATTTTCCAATTCTTTTAGAATATATAACTACTTTTCAAGAGACTTACAACTTCCCATCCAAATGCTGAGTCCTCTATTTAGGGGATTTCAACGTACATCACACTGAGAGGTTGGGTTCCTCTCATACTGATACAGGTGGGAAGGAGGCTAAATCATTCAGTATTCTCAACAATCTAGAGCAATTGATTAGGGAACCAATTCTTAAACACACTTGACTTGTGTTTCACCACTACTCCTTGTTATAATTGCACCATTTTCCCTCCTATCAGTAAATCTGACCACAATCTTAAAGCTCTTAAGTATTATACTTTCTCTCCAGCAGCTCCACCCTGCCCTAAACGTACTTTCTGGTACTTTGATCGGGCTAATTGGGGGGCATTGCGCCGCTTTTTTGCTAACTATCCTGCTTTGGAATTGATGATGCTTTGGTGTCCACCGAAAGAGTGGGAGCCATCATATCTGATGGGATGAGCAGGTTCATTCCCTCTTCAGCTAAATCTTTCTTTCCCCAAAATCCATGGTTTGATGGTGCCTTCTCTCGTGCCATTCAGGAGAGAGAGTGTGTATCAAGCGTGGAAATGCTCCTTTTCTCCCATCACTCTTTCTAATTTTTATTCAGCTCGGAATCATTGCAGGGATATACCTTGAAAGGTAAAGCATGCTTTCACGAAAAGGAAGTGTGCTGGCCTCCTTGGTTCTCCTACTGATAAAAATATCTGGCCTCTTCCCAAAAATATCTCTAACATCTTTTGAAAATCTTCCTTTCCTCCTATTATTCGATCTGATGGATCTCTTCAGCCTCCTTTTATCATCTAATTTTACCCTGAATGATTCTTCTTTCATCCTTCCTCCTACTTCTCTCAAGTGTACCATGGCTTTAACATCAATCTCCCTTCACGCTCTCCAGTCTAGGACATGGCACATGCTCATTAATATTGTGGATCCCGAGCACAGTCAAAATCAAACAGCATAACAGCAAAGGAACAAGCAGGAAAGACTATATTCCTCAGAGAATACTCCATGCAATCTGAAACGAGAAAAATATACTCGGCAGCAGCCAGCCCCTTACAATATATATATATATATATATATATATATATATATATATATATATATATATATATATATATATATATATATATATATATATATATATATATATATATATATATATATATATATGAGAGAGAGAAAGAGAAATGGAAATGTTGGAACTATACATTGAATGAGATAAAAATCGCAAAAAAGTGAAAAATGTGATATTTGTACTTATTAAATTGCTTATATTTTCTAAACCAAGCCAAAGCCAAAAATAATTCATTAAAAAAATTAAAATATACATATATAACAATAATTCAGCAAAGTTTGAAAAAAATCGAAGATGAGGTTTTTTTTCAAGGTCAAGGTCAAGGTCACAATAGGTCAAATTTTTTATTTGACCTCCGAGGTCAAAATCATCTAAATAAATGTTGTACCGCTATTCAAGATCTTTTAAATGGTCTTTACACGATGCTTCTAAGTGCCATAGAAGCCGAGATATTGTATTTTGACCTCGGACTACTCTCTGAAAATTGACATTTTTGACCAAAGTTTCAAAGGTCATATTTTCTGAACCGTATGAGCTAGAGACCTGCAATAAACGCCATTCATATTTTCTCAACAAGATCTGTTAGTGTGCCATTTTTCATAAAAATCGAAAGGGGTCACGGAAAAAATTGCCAAATTTTGGTTGAAGTGACTTGGAATGACATATATATATATATATATATATATATATATATATATATATATATATATATATATATATATATATATATATATATATATATATATATATATATATATATATATATATATATATATATGGCGCGTCCCGTAGCTCAGTTGGCAGAGCGCTCGCTTAGCACGCGAGAGGACCGAGTTCGAGGCTCGGTCGGGACGTGGGAATTTCTAGCTTCGGCTCACTCAGCCGTTAATGAGTACACTAGTGAAATGCTTGTCACTAGTGGGAATAAATCTCCGGCATCCGCGATAGGCCTGGCCCAGCCAGCGGTATCCGCCGTGGGCCCTTGAAACCCAAGGATCTTCCTCGAAAGATCCCACTGACAGGACGAAAGTCCTTCCTGGGGGGAAGATGATTTATTTTTATATTATATTTTTATATATATATATATATATATATATATATATATATATATATATATATATATATATATATATATATATATATATATATAAGGATTTATTGAATGTGTTTATTTTTTATTTGCAGTTTAGTGTATAAAGAAATTTTACTTGTAAAATATATATGTTATGTACAAGAAAATCATTCCAGCAACTTTTTTCTTAGAAGTAGATTTGTATTTCCTGTTCCAGCCGGAATTTTTAAAGATTCTGGTTGGAATGGAATTCCAGTATACCTCTAATATATATTATATATATATATATATATATATATATATATATATATATATATATATATATATATATATATATATATATATATAAATATATATATATATATATATATATATTAAATTGAAAAAAAAAATTTGTTTTAGAGACTTCAGTCTCCTTCTGGAGAAAAATTTTTCAAGCCCGAGACTCAATCAAAAAATTACAATGCCTGTGCATCACAAGATATATGTAAATTAATTGGCAAAATAATTAGCAGAAAATTGATGGCTGCTGAAAAAAATATGCAAATTTTGCTGAAAACAATTTATCATTCCATTATATATATATATATATATATATATATATATATATATATATATATATATATATATATATATATATATATATATATATATATATATATTATATATATATATTATATATTATATAATATATTTAAGTTTTAATTTTTATTCACAGATTTCATGGGCTGTTTACATAATTTAAAAATAAGGAAAAATTATTATTCTAAAGTATGTTAAAAAAGACCCCTCGACCTAGTAAATTGCTTGACAAGTTGCATAAATCATTTGTTACTACTTGCATAGCAGTAACCTTAGGGGGAATTACATTTCTGGGATATCGTGCTTATCAATATTATTATTATATAAAACCAGAAAGAGAGAGACAACTTTTAAGTGAGAGAAAAGAAAATATTGAATTGACAGACACTGCACCCTCCTTATAATAAGGTTTTATTTCACAGCATATTAAATTGAAAATATTTAGACATGTTGAAGGCTTGTCATTTATATCTGCCAGTTTATGCCACTAAATGTTGTATATTTCCTCTTCGATGTAAATCAAGTATTTCCAATGTAAATTGGAACCTAGGAAGATTGAATCATATTGCAATAGCAACTCCTGATCTGGATAGCTCTACAAAATTTTACAGGTATATTATGAATTCATCATAAGTTCTGAAATTTTATTAATTGATGAACTTTAACTTCATTAAATTAAGCCCTCATGCAGCAATCTACTATGCTAATATTCAAAGTGCTCTCAAAAAGTTTGCAAAAAATTTGACATATTCACAATTTAATCTATAGTTACTATTAGTGATGGGACGATGAATCGGAAGAATCAGCAATTTTCATGGAATTGGAATTTTTCTTCAACTTTTCTGATTCTCACATTTCTGGTTATTTTAAAATTTAAAGCAAATTTTGCATAAAAAAATATCAACTCTAAATTTGCTTCTTCCACTTTCTATCCTCTAATATCTTCCGACACTTACAACTGCTGCTTTACCTTTTTCCAAAGCTGAACTCTTCGCTCAAACTTTTACCTCTAATTTAACTTTAGACGATTCCGAGGCTATTCCTCCACCTTCAATCCCCTCTAACTCAATTATGCCTAAAATTAGAATTTCTTCTAAAGTTATCATTTCTGCTCTCTCTGAGCTTAATACTAAGAAGGCGTATGGTCCCGATGGTATTCCTCCTGTGGTTCTCAAAACTTGTGCTTTCGAGCTTGCACCCTGCCTCGGAAAACTTTTTCGTCTTTGTCTCTTTACTTCAACCTTCTCTTCTTGCCGGAAACGTGCGCTCATTCATCCTGTGCCGAAGAAGGGGGACCGCTCTCAACCCTCCAACTACCGTCCTATTTCTTTGACCTCCGTTCTCTCTAAAGTTTTTGAATCTATCCTTAACAGGAAGATTTGGAAACATCTCAATTCTTCTAATCTTATCTCTGATCACCAGTATGGCTTTCGTAAGAAACTCTCTGCTGGTGATCTTCTTTCCCTTCTCTCTGACTCGTGGTCCTCCGCCCTTCGGCATTTCGGTGAATCTTTTGCTGTCGCGCTAGACATATCAAAAGCCTTCGATAGAGTCTGGCACAAAGCTTTGATTTCTAAACTTCCCTCTTTCGGGATCTATCCTTCTCTCTGTGATCTCTCTGATTTCTTTTCCGGTCGTTCTATAGCATCTGTTATAGACGGCCACCGTTCTTCCTTTAAATATATTAATAGGGGTGTTCCTCAGGGTTCTGTCCTATCCCCAACACTTTTTCTACTTTTCATTAATGACCTTCTCTCTATTACTTCCACCTATCCACTCCTATGTTGATGATTCCACCCTTCTTTACTCCTTCCAGTTTGGAAAATGTCCCACCCAACAGCAGTTGATAGACTCGAGAAGGGTAGCCTTGGAGCAACTAACCTCTGATCTTTCACGTATTTCAAATTGGGGCAGAGAGATATATGGTTTTTTTCAATGCCTCAAAAACTCAGTTCCTCCATCTCTCCACTCGACACAATCTTCCACACAACTATGATATCTTCTTCGAAAACACACAACTCAAACCTTCTGTTCTTAATATTCTTGGCGTATCCTTTTCTCGTGATCTTTCTTGGAAAGATTACATTACTTCTCTTTCTAAACAAGCTTCTAAGAGGTTGGGTGTTGTGAGGCGCCTTCAGAATTACTTCACGCCACCCCAGTTTCTTGCTCTGAATAGGGGTGTTGTTCGCCCTTGTATGGAGTATGCGTCGCACATCTGGGGTGGTTGCACTCGTACAGCTCTCCTAGAGAAGGTGGAGTCTAGGGCTTTTCATCTCATCAACTCTCCTGCTCTTACTAACTCTCTTCAATCTCTTTATGCCCGTCGAATTGTTGCTTCACTCTCTCGTATATCGTTATTACAACGGACATGCTCTTCCGAACTCTTTCATCGCATACCTCCTCCATTGAAGAGCTCGTGCGACACGCCTTTCTACAAAGTCTCATCCTTTCTCTGTCCAACTCTCAGACCCTAGACTTAACCGCTATGCTCAATCTTACATATACTCTACTGGTAAAGTCTGGAACACACTCCCTATATCTGTTTTCCCAACTTCCTTTGACTTGCATACTTTCAAACGCTGTGTATCTGGATATGTTGGCCTTCTTCGATCATGATAAGATTTTTACAACTCCGGTGGAATTTGGTAGGCCTCTTGGCCTTTGCCCACCAGAGGAGATATAAAAAAAAAATAATAATAATAATTTATGGAACTGTGTCTAATATGAAAACTGAATTGTATTTCAGGTTTTTTGGAATCCGAATTAGAAGTTTTGCGGGAATCGGCATTGGAATCGGAATTTCTTTTGGCATCATCCATCACTAGTTGCTATATTACTAAGGAATCGAACGTATATTCCAGTGCTTCTTTTTATGTCTGGAAACACTTAATAATTTTCCATTCTCATTTCTTGTTTTATATCCTTGTTTCCCATAATTGTCTCGAAACCTTGGTTTTCCCTTCCAACTTTTGCATCCATGTCCCAAAATATAATCTTGATATCTTGCTTTTTTTTCATTTTGCAGTTTTCCCTTTAGCTGCTCATAAAACTCTTCCTTAATCTCTATTTTTATCAACTTTGTTGATGAATATGCCATTATTATCAGCAATCTTGTATTTGTGGAGCTAAATCTTGCCCATTATTCAACCATTTACAGGAGACCTCTCTAATGTCCTTCTCCATCATTATTTCACTATAGTGAAATTGATATTTTCGTTTGAAGTGACCATTTTAATACTAAATCAAATTAATATCTTTTCATCTCTTTTTAACCATAGTTCATTAATTCATGGCACAGGAGCACAGGGTTGTATAAAAGTCATAACCTTAACAGGGTATGGCTTTCAAACAGTTAAGCTCATAATCATAATTATTCAATAATTTTAAATGTTCAATTTTTTTGTTCTTTTGAACCAATTTAAATTATTTCTGATTTTGGCTTTTATATGTTTTTTCACAAATTTTGGTTATTTTTAGATTTCATTTTTTAATTGTATAGTTTTTTTTATTTAATTTTAAAATTCAGCTTATAAAGAATTTATTTTTTTAACCTGAAAATTTGATTGTTTTATCTCTGGTTGTAATTTTAACACACATTGGTAATTACTTTGATTATTAATTTTATTGTTTTTAGATTATCACTGATGATGGATTTAGGTAATTCAAAACATTTGAAGATAAAAAAATGAAAATAAAAAAGGGAAAGTGAAAAATGTTGAGTTTTAATTGCAGTATATCCCTTCATATATATATATATATATATATATATATATATATATATATATATATATATATATATATATATATATATATATATATATATATATATATATATATATATATATATATGAGTTCAGAAGAGCAGTGTCCGTTGTAATAGCGATAATATTGAGAGAGTGACGCAACAATTCGACGAGAAGAAAGAGAGGGTTAGTAAGAGCAGGAGAGTTGATGGGACGAAAAGCCCTAGACTCCACTGTTTCGAGAAGAGTTGTATGTGTGGAGCACCCCAGATGTGAGGCGTACTCCATACAGGGCAGAACAAAACCCCTATAAAGAGCAAGCAACAAGGGTGTCGTAAAAAAAATCCCTAAGACGCCTCAGAACACCCAGCCTCTTAGAAGCTTGTTTAGAAAGAGAAGTAATGTGATCTTTCCAAGAAAGATCACGAGAAAAAGAAACACCGAGAATATTGAGGACAAATGAAGGTTTGAGTTCAGTGTTTTCAAAAAAGATGTCAAAGTTGTATGGAAGATTGTGTCGAGTGGAGAGATGGAGGAATTGAGTTTTTGAGGCATTGAAAACGATCATGTTTTCTCTGCCCCAATTTGAAATTAGAGAAAGATCAAAGGTCAGTTACTCCAATCCATCCTTCTTGAATCTATTATCTGCTGTTGGGATTGGCATCTTTAAAATTGAAAGGAGTAGGAAGGTGGAGTCATCGGCATAGGAGACGAAATAATAGAGAGAAGGTCATTGATGAAAATTAGAAAAAGTTGAAGATAGGACAGATCTTTAAGGAGGACCACTATTGTAGATTTATAGGAAGATCTGTGACCGTCTATAACAGCTGCTATAGAACGACCAGAAAGCAAATTAGAGAGAAGGATAGATTCCGAAAGAGGGAAGTTTGGAAATCAAATCTTTGTGCCAGACTATATCGAAGGCTTTCGAAATGTCTAGCGCCACAGCAAAAGACTCATCGAAACTCCGAAGAGCGGTGGACCAAGAGTTAAAAAGTAGGGAAAGAAGATCACTAATTGAACATTCTTTATGAAAGCAATACTGGTGATCAGAAATAAGATTACAAGAATAAAGGTGCTTCCAAATCTTCCTGTTAAGGATAGATTCGAAAACTTTAGAAAGAACGTAAGTTAAAGAAATAGGACGTTAGTTAGAGGGTTGAGAGGATTCCCCTTCTTCGGCACAGTCTGAATGAGCTCACGTTTTCATCATGATGGGAAGGTCGAAGTGAAGAGACAAAGACGAAATAGTTTACCAAGGCAGTTTGCAAGCTCAGAAGCACAAGTTTTGGGAACCGAAGGAGAAAAACCGTCAGGACCATACGCCTTTTTAGTGTTAAGCTCAGAGAGAGCAGAAATGACATCTTTAGAAGAAATTACAATGTTAGGCATTACTGAGTTGGAGGGGGGTTGAAGGAGGAGGAATAGCTCTGGAATCGTCAAAGGTAGAGTTAGAGGCAAAAGTTTGAGCGATGAGTTCAGCTTTAGTAGAAGGTAAAATGTCAATTGTACCATCAGAAGAAACTAGAGGAGCGAAAGAGGAGAAAGTTAGAGTTGACATTTTATGCAAAATGCCACAAGGGCGAGAGGAAAAGAAATCAGAAAGATTATTGCATTTGCGACAGAGAAAAGAGTTTTTGGAATCTCGAAGTATAGCTTTTGCACGATTCCTTGATAAAATATAAGTTTGATGAGTTTCAGGAGTTTGAAGAAGACGGTAATCTCTGAAGGAGGCATCCCTGCAGCGTATTTCGCGAGAACAAGTAGCTTAAACCAAGGTTGTTAGATTTAGTAGAAGGGAAAGAATATGGAATGTACGCCTCCATGCCAGAGAGAATCACCTCGGTTATGCGCTCTCCACACTCAGAGGGACCCCTCCCACGAAAGCAGTAATCATTCCATGGGAAATCAGTGAAGTACAACCGCAAGTCAAACCAGTTAGCAGCAACAAAGTGCCAGAAACGTCTCTTCACCGAAAGCGAGTGCCGTTATTGCGGAAGACTTGAAGAGACAGAATAAGATACGGATGTAAGAAGGTGATCGGATGAACCCACAGGAGGAAAAAGTTTAACAGTATATGAGGTTAAGAAAAGATCAAGTTTATTGGGTTCATCACCAATACGGTCAGGGATACGGGTAGGGAGGTGCACCAACTGCTCAAGGTTATTCTGGATAGAAAAGTCGAAGACGAGTTCACCGGCTGGATCATGAGAACTAGATGAAAGCCATTGGCAGTGTTGAACATTGAAATCACCTAAAATAATGATTTCGGAGAAAGGTGAAGAAGAAAGAATGTGCTCTATTTTGGAGTTTAAATAGTAAAAGAATTTTTTATAGTCGGTAGAATTAGTAGATAAATAGACAAATAAATTTAGTAGTAGAATTGCAAGAGAGCTGAAGACATAAAGTTGAAAATTAGTAGACTCCATATTAGAGACACGAGAGCAAATAGCATTGTTGCGAACATATGCGCAACATCCACCTTTGACTGCAAATTGAGGATAAAGACAGTAGGGGGTAACAGAATAAGGTTTGCTGTCTACACACTCATACATTTGAGTTTCGGTTAGGAAAAATATATAAGGTTTAGAAGAAGAGAGATGGAAATCAATAAAGGGTTAATTAGAGAAAAGATCGCGAATGTCGCAGAAATTAATTAAAAAAAAGAACACCGTGTGCCGGGGCAAGCCGAACGCGGGGTCCTGGTGGCATCACCCCCATCATCGGAGGCCGCAAGCTCTCAAGTGATGATTGGGTGAGGAGTGGATGAAGGTCATTCTTTGGATGCCGCCCCTCGAAGAATCTTTGAGGCTGCTTTGAGTTTTTTTTTTTTTTTTTTTTTTTTTTTTTTTTTTTTTTTTTTTTTTTTTTTTTTTTTTTTTAAAAGAAAGGCAATGTACGAGTAAGCGCTTGTAAATTTGTTGGAACATCAGAAGGCAGTCGGGGGAAGGAGAAGTGGGAGCATAAACACACTAATATGAGGCGAAGGTGCACTAGAGACCCTCTGAGAAGGTGAAACGCGAAAAGGAACGAACCAAAGGGTAACGGAGTGAAACGGAATAATCTAGACCATACTGTCACTCCACGGGTTATGCCCAATGGAAGGTACTTGCATCGCTTTGGACGGCGCTACGTTCTCCCCTATATATATATATATATATATATATATATATATATATATATATATATATATATATATATATATATATATATATATATATATATATATATATATATATATATATATATATATATATATATATATATATATATATATATATATATATATATATATATATACCTTGGTTAACATCTTAATATGTTACTAATGGATTAATTAAGGATTAAAATAAAAATAAACTACGTAAGAAAACAAACCAAATGGTATGAAGTAAATGAAGTGAAAATAAATTGAATTATATATATTTTTTTTTATTTCGCCTCTGGTGGGCAAAGGCCAGAGGCCTACCAATATTCCACCAGAGTTAGGGGGAAAGTCGGGAACATTGTCTAATTAAAGGCCGACATGACCTGATACACGGCGTTTAAGGTGGCTAAGTCATAGGAAGTTGGGAAAATAGATGAAGGAAGTGTGTTCCAGACTTTACCAGTAGAGTACATGTAAGATTGAGCATAGCGGTTAAGTCTGGGCTCAGAGAGTTGGACAGAGAAAAGATGATACTGTGTAGAAAGACGAGTCGCACGAACCCTTCTCAGTGGAGGAGGTATGCGACGAGAGAGTTCAGAAGAGCAGTGTCCATTGTAATAGCGATAGTAAAGAGAGAGTGATGCAACATTTCGACGGTCAGAAAGAGTTTGGAGAGAATTAGTGAGAGCAGGAGAGTTGATAAGGCGAAAAGCTCTAGACTCCACCTTTTCCAGGAGAGCTGTATGAGTGGAACCACCCCAGATTTGTGACGCATACTCCATACAAGGGCGAACAACACCCCTATACAGAGTAAGCAACTGGGGTGGTGTGAAGAAAATACTGAAGGCGCCTCAGAACACCCAACCTCTTAGAAGCTTGTTTAGAAAGAGAGGTAATGTGATCTTTCCAAGAAAGATCACGAGAAAAAGAAACACCTAGAATATTGAAGGAGAGATGAAGGTTTGAGTTGCGTGTTTTCGAAGAAGATATCGTAGTTGTGTGGAAGATTGTGGCGAGTAGAGAGATGGAGGAATTGAGTTTTTGAGGCATTGAAAACAACCATGTTTTCTCTGCCCCAATTTGAAATGAGAGATAGATCAGAGGTTAGTTGCTCCAAG
Organism: Armadillidium nasatum; assembly: GCA_009176605.1. NCBI lineage: Eukaryota > Metazoa > Arthropoda > Malacostraca > Isopoda > Armadillidiidae > Armadillidium > Armadillidium nasatum. The sequence continues at coordinate 24,326 of SEYY01022867.1, read as the reverse complement.
GCCACACTCCTTGCCTCTATTAACTGTTGCTGGGAGGGGCGCCTTTCAAAATGAAAAGAGTAATGAAGGGTGGAGTCATCAGCATAGGAGTGGATAGGAGATGAAGTAATAGAGAGAAGGTCATTGATGAAAAGCAGAAAAAGTATTGGAGATAGGACAGATCCTTGAGGAACACCACTATTTATAGGATGAACGGTGGCCGTCTACAACAGCTGCTATAGAACGACCAGAAAGGAAATCAGAGAGAAGGATAGATTCCGAAAGAGAAGTTTGGAAATCAAAGCTTTGTGCCAGACTCTATCGAAAGTCTTCGATATGTCTAGCGCCACAGCAAAAGATTCACCGAAATGCCGAAGAGCGGAGGACCAAGAGTCAGAGAGAAGGGAAAGAAGATCACCAGTAGAGCGTTTCTTACGAAAGCCATACTGGCGATCAGAGATAAGATTAGAAGAATTGAGATGTTTCCAAATCTTCCTGTTAATGGATAGATTCAAAAACTTTAGAAAGAACGGAGGTTAAAGAAATTGGACGGTAGTTAGAGGGTTGAGAAGGGTCCTCCTTCTTCGGCACAGGCTGAATGAGCGCACGTTTCCAGCAAGTAGGGAAGGTTGAAGTAGAAAGACATAGACGAAATAGTTTACCAAGGCAGGGTGCAAGCTCGGAAGCGCAAGTTTTGAGAACCACAGGAGGAATACCATCAGGACCGTACGCCTTCTTAGTGTTAAGCTCAGAGAGAGCAGAAGTGACATCTTTAGAAGAAATTACAATTTTAGGCATAAATGAGTTGGAGGGGGTTGAAGGATTAGGAACAGCTCCGGAATCGTCTAAGGTTGAATTTAAGGCAAAAGTTTGAGTAAAGAGTTCAGCTTTAGAGGAAGGCAAAACGGCAGTTGAACCGTCAGAAGATACTAGAGGAGGGAAAGAGGAAGGAGCAAAGATAGAGTTGACATTTTTTTTGCAAAATGCCAGAAAGGGCGAGAGGAAGAGGAGCCAGAAAGATTATTGCATTTGCGACGGAGAAAAGAGTTTTTGGTATCTCGAAGAATAGATTTTGCACGATTCCGGGATGAAATATAAGTTGCGTGAGTTTCTGGAGTTTGAAGACGACGGTAATCCCTGAAGGTAGCATCCCTGCGGCGGATAGCACGAGAACAAGCAGAGTTAAACCAAGGTTTATTAGGTTTAGTGGAAGGGAAAGAATATGGAATGTACGCCTCCATGCCAGAGAGAATCCCCTCAGTTATGCGCTCTGCACATTCTGAGGGACCCCTACCACGGAAGCAGTAGTCATTCCATGGAAAATCAGAGAAGTACGACCGCGAGTCAGACCAGTTAGTAGCACCGAAATCCCAGAAACGTCTCCTCGCCGAAGTCGAGGGCCGTTCTTGCGGAAGACTTGAAGAGACAGGACAAAATACGGAGATAAGAAGATGATCGGATGAACCCAGAGGAGGAAAGAGTTTAACAGTATAAGGAGAAGGATTAGAAGTTAGAAAAAGGTCTAGAATGTTGGGTTCATCACCAAGACGGTCAGGGATACGGGTAGGGAGGTGCACCAACTGCTCAAGGTTGTTCTGGATAGAAAAAATTGGAAGGCAAGTTCACCAGCTGGATCTTGAGAACTAGATGAAAGCCATTGGCGGTGGTGAACATTGAAATCACCTAAAATGATGATTTCAATGTTATATATTTCAATATATGATATATATATATATATATATATATATATATATATATATATATATATATATATATATATATATATATATATATATATATATATATATATATATATAATGAATGAAAACTGTTTTACTATTTTTTTTTAATTTTATTTTCATTTTATTTATTTTTATTTTTTTTTTTTTTTTTTTTTTTTTTAAGAAACTTTATTTTAGTTGGTTTAAACCCAAAAATCAAGTCGTTTAAGTCATAATATATATATATATATATATATATATATATATATATATATATATATATATATATATATATATATATATATATATATATATATATATATATATATATATATATATATATATATATATATATATATATATATATATATATATCAGAGATGTTCTGAAAGCAAAAGTCAGTGATCCAGTTTCTCTGCCAGATCATGGAGTGATTACCGTCTTTGTTGATGTTCATAATACAAAACTTGAGCTGTTAAAACCCTTAGGAGAGATGAGCCCAATTAACGTAAGTAGTTGTTATAAGCAACTACAGAACCTGCTCTGTTTTTGCCTTATCTTTTTGTGAATTTGAACTCTCAAATTTAGCCAAGTCCAGCAAAATTAAGGGGACCAAAGTTTTGCAAGTTCTTTTACTATGTAATTGAATGTACGATATATATATATATATATATATATATATATATATATATATATATATATATATATATATATATATATATATATATATATATATATATATATATATATATATATATATATATATATATATATATATATATATATATATATATATATATATATATATATATATATATATATATATATATATATATATATATATATATATATATATATATATATAAAGGGATAGAGTCAAAAGTATCGGGATATTTTGTGATATTAGATATCTGGTATCGGTATACAAGATTCTTGTAGTTATCAGTAAAAAACGACCGATACCAAAATCTTACATGAAGGAAATTGATAATTTCTGAAGAATATATGCGCCTTGACTGGAGTTTGTCACATTTTAAAATTATTATTATTATTTTTTGAGTAGGAATAAAAGTCGCATTTCCGCAAGATCGAGTATGGATATATATATATATATATATATATATATATATATATATATATATATATATATATATATATATATATATATATATATATATATATATATATATATATATATATATATATATATATATATATATATATATATATATATATATATATATATATATTGTTAGGGAAATAAGGCTCAAGCATTCTGAAAATCTGCAAAGAAAAAGAGGACTTTGACGGTTGCTTACCTTTTGAGTGTGTTTATCCACGTTGTTGCTCAATAGAAGCAACTTGGGAAGGAACACCATCGCCCGTTGAAAAAATGAAAAGGAATTGTGTTTCTGCTCTAACTGCTTCCCACTACACCAAAACTGGAATGATAAACACCAAGCAGCAACCAACTGGCTAGGGTTAGCAGCAGTTAATAAGTTCAAAAAAACTAATGAAGGTGATGTATCTTAGTCCAGAAAGTTTCTTGAATAGGCTCTTGAACTAGTTCCTGTAATAGGAACAATGAATGTTAAGACGTCTCCTAATCTTTAAGATATTATAAGCTAATCACTAAACAAGAAATATTAACACAAAAGTGCCACTTACTTGCAAGTCCGAGGATTTGATCCGTGCATGGAAAAAGGTTCTTCTTGAAATGCTGGGCTTAAGAGCTTTTTGTGAACTTCTTGTAGCTCTATGTTTATTTCATATGATAACTTGTTTTATTTGGATTAGCCCAAGTGGATACTTCGGAAATATTCCAATATAAAAATATAAAAATTTCTCACAATAATTACTTCTGAAAGAGTAGAACATTTAATGCACACCGTCTATATATATATATATATATATATATATATATATATATATATATATATATATATATATATATATATATATATATATATATATATATATATATATATATATATATATATATATATATATATATATATATATATATATATATATATATATATATATATATATATATATATGGGGAATTCTCTGTGAGATCTACCACTTTTTTTAAAAAAAAATACACCCTCATCTCTCAGAATTTGCTTATTTTTGGTGTACAGGGTTGTTTTAATCCCTGAATTCATTTCTGAATGTTATAGATCAATCTGACAAATCGGTGATTTTGAGGTCATTGGCGAAGGTCACCTGCTTTCGATTTCTATAACTTGAGTAATACTAGTCATAAATTTATAATTTTTACATCTTTAGAATCGGAAAATATCAAGGAATGCGAATATGCAAGTTTTATATCCCCCAAAAAAAATTTTTATTTTTTTTGTTGTTGTTGACCAACATTTGAGGGCACGATTTTACCTCTTTCTCATTCGCTGAGATAAAGTTATAGATGCAAAAAATGAAAACATTCATTTGCTATAAGAATCAGCAATAAAAACTTTGAGTATGCTTGTATTTTATCCATATTTGGGGTTTAATGAAACCAATGTTGAATTTGAATTTTAATATTAGACCACATTAAAGGTATATACATTTAAAATTTTTGGATGTAATTCAATTGACAATTTTAATTGAATAATTTAATTACTTGACTTAACAAGATAACTTTTATTTGGGGCAAAAAAAAAAATATTAATATTGTTAGGGGAATAAGTATTTTACTTCTAAGAATATTCAGACTCTATACATTAGTATTTGAATTTAGTATTGGCACTTTTAAAACATTTTGAGACTTCTTGAAATATGTACTGTAACCTTGTGCCTCCCTTTAATGAAGGAGGAGACATTATTGCCAACATGGAATCTCCAGGAACAGAGCATGTATCTTTCCTTTTGGGAAAATTATATGACCTGATTCCAAAGGTAACAGAAGGCTCTAGAAAGTTGACAAAGAAATCATCAAATTCTTCATTATATTCCTCAACAATTCCAAACCATATTTTCTTGTCATAAACACAACCAACATATTGGCCCACTTTTACATCTGTAACTTTTACAGCATCATGTACAATGTCTCCATGTATGTATGATCCTTTTCAATTCCCCTTTAGAGGAGCTTGAAAACAAATAAACCATTAGTTCCTCTGTATTTTTAGGAACAAATCTATGAAACTGTCTAGTTCCAGGAACAGTACAGACGTCTGCAAATCTATGCTTTAACTTGCTATTGGATTCTTCTAATTCACATTTAGAAATAAAGAAATACTTGATATTTGAACTCAAAGCTTTCTTCACAAAAACGAAACATGTCTTCAGGTGTGAGAATTTGCCCTGAGGTAGTTCCCTGCAAACTGGCTCGTGCAGTAGCTCTTTTTATTGTTCCTCCAATTCCCATCACATGCAGACTTGCCATGAGAAGTAGCAAAGAAGTTCCACTCACAAGTCAGTCCATAGTCTCGTTATGATAGCAGAAGTTTTTAAAGTTGTATTTGTTTTATACTAGCCTACACAACCATCGAAAAAATAGTGTATTTTCTTTAAATTTGGTAGACTTACTTTGAGATAAGGAATAAGCTTTGAAATGAATGTGTGAACCATAACTATTGTGCTTTGTTGAATCAGAAAGGAAGTAGAAGCTCTTATGGCAGAGTTTATGTGAACCATTTGATTTGAAATAAACAATGAAAGGATGGACTGTAAATATATTGTGAATTTTCGTAATGGAAACTCTGAGCTGCATCTTGGACTAGGAATAAATAGTTTTCTGAAAAGTCTCCAACAGCCACTGCTTCAAATTGGAATGGCAAATTTTCTTTTAAGTCCTTAAAATAATGAGCTTGCTTCTGAGCTACAAAGTGATGTCGAGCCAAATTTGCAATTTTCCTACTGAGTGATGTAGGGAATTCATGTAGTATTTTCACTTTAGACTGTAGTATTTTCACTAGGGGTGCACCGATAAGCCAAGTGTACGATTATCGATTAATCGGCCTTTCATCAATTACACCTAATAATTTAAATTAATACTGAGAAAAAGCAGTTATCAACATTGTTATTTATTACTAATAACTATGCATGTTTTCATTATTAATGTAAATCATTTTTATTGCTTACTTTTCAGATATATAAAAAAATAAAAATTTTAAATTTTAAAGATAACTCTAGATTCTAGAATCTCGATTATAGAGATATAAATAATTAAATATTAATTACACTTTATAACGAAAGCAGTATGTCAACCAGTTATTGTTGGAAGTATTTTGATGTTCATCCTAAGGATAAACAGTAAATGTATTTTTAAATTATGTAAAGCCACCATATCAAGAGGTGGCAAATCTGAAAAGAGTTATACAACGACAAATATGTTGAACCACATTAAGAAAATTCATTCAGATGAAGCAAAAGCTGAAACGGATAAGCTGAAAAGGCAATATGATTGGTCACAGCCAAGTACTTCAGAAGCAAGGTGCAGCAACTATGAGCCTCCAAAAAAAGTTCAACCAACTATACAATCAGTTTTAGTAAAGAGTAAAATTTGGAATATTAACGATCACAAGTCCCAAGTGATACCATTATTTGATAGGAGACATGATAGCTGTTGATATTCAACCATATTCTTTAACATCTGACATTGGATTCCAAAGGCTTATTGCAAAACTCTGTCCTAATTACAGAATTCCATCAAGAAAATATTTCACAGACAAAATAATCCCAGATATATTTATGAAAGTAAAAGCAAAAATTCAGATATCGCTCGATGAAATTAGCAGTCTTTCTTTGACCACAGACATTTGGACAGCTTCAACAAATAATGCTCCATTTCTGAGTGTGACATGCCATTGGCTTTCAGATGAGTTTGAACAATGTAGAGCTGTGCTTAGAGTTGTTCCTTTCCCTGGTTCACATACAGCTGAATTAATAAGTGAACAACTACACATTGTTCTGAATGAGTATAAGATCTCCAACAAAATTTTTCTTGTACTACGAGTTTCCACCTCAAATATGGTTGGTGGTATGAGAAAGTGTGGTGTACAGTCACTATCATGTTTCATACGCACATTGCAACTTTCAGTAAATGATTCAATATTTTCGCAAAAGGCTGTGAGCAATATAATTGCAAATACCAGAAAAATAGTATCACACTTTAATCATTCTTCATTAGCGATTAGCAAATTAACTGAATTCCAGGAGCAGCTTAAATTGGACAAACATAAACTGATTCAAGATGTGTCTACTCGCTGGAATTCAACATATAATATGTTGAAAATAAATTTAGAACAGCTAAAAAGCTCTTATAATGTATGCTGTTAACAATGACATTCCAACTTTATCAAGTTATCAATGTACAATTGTTGAAAAAGTTGTCCAGTTATTAAGTCCATTTGAAGACATCAGCAAAGAATTAAGTAACAGAACATCAACTATATCAATGATAATCCCTACAATATTAGCTCTCAGATTATTTCTATTAAAAGCTACCAAACATACTGGTGAATTTAGTGGAATTATTTCAACTGTTGAAGAATTCAGTGCATCAACTGAAAAGAGATTTGCATCATACATAAAAGAAAAATTTCTGTGCTTGGCTACTTTTCTTGATCCCAGATTTAAATTGAAATTTCAAAAGGATCACATTAAAGAAGACACTATTAAGAAAGGGGTTATGGATATTGTAGAACATCAATCTGAGATAAATTCTATTGATGGTCAAACAGGAGACAGCTCTTCTAATGATGATCAAGATAATGAAACTTATGAAAGTGTACCTAAAACTGTTTCCCTTTCAAAACTGTTAGATGATTTTGAGTCAAATAAGCCTATGAAAATAAATTCAGACTTAGACGTTGCAAGTACAACAGATGTGCAACCCAAACTCAAGAGGAGTAAATCTGTTACTCGTAGATGCGCAAAGGAACTGGATCAATATTTAACTCTACCTAACACTTCAAAGAAGCGAAGACCCATTACTTTGGTGGAAAAAGACACGGGAGACTTTACCAATATTGAGCAATTTGGCTTCAAAATATCTAAGCGCACCACCATCATCTGTTGAGAGTGAAAGACTTTTTAGTACTATGAACCTACAAGGAAAAGGCTGTGTCCTGAAAATGGGGAAACTCTTATGTTTCTGCATTATAACTTAAGAGTATTGAACTTTAAATACTGATGAGCTTGAGAGCTTAGATAGAAGACAACATGAATTGAAGAGGCAACAGTATAAACAGAAAACATGGAAAACTGCCAAAATTTAGTAGTATTTTTATGCAATTTGTATGTATATATTTGTAGTATTTGTATTAATAATGAGTCAATTGTAATTTGCTAATGTTTCATAATTTATGAATGATTTCTTAATAAAGTCAAAAAAAAAAAAAAAAAGGCAAAAGCCATAATAGCAGCCAGGCACAAAATGACAAACAATTTGGGAATTATATTGGTATTGTTATTTGTTACTGTGTCGAAGCTATCTGATGATTAACTTGGCAGTTATAAAATAATCTTGTAAAGGTTGGTTTGTTTTGGTAAAGGATTTAAGCAATCGGCCGATTAATCATGTGAATAGCCGATTACCGATTAATCGGTAATATGGCCGATTACCGATTATCTGCCGATTAATCGGTGCATCCTTAATTTTCACATGGTGCATCGATCAGTAGTCACCCACTGTTTGTACGAGATTTCTTCTGAAGCTGATTGTACACTATCAAGTAATTCAAAAAAATGCCTGCCCACCTTCTTCTCTGAGACATTCTTTACAAGTCATCACCATGCACTCTTCTCTTTCTGTATTACAGACACTCCATAAGATCCTTATATGTAAGCCCCTTTTTCTCCCATTGCAGCCAGTTGTAACTTTGGGTTCTGATGATATGTACAAACACAGACACAGTGAGTGCCACCAGCACCAGCAGGCACTCAATATGATGGTCGTAACTTTGCAAACGTTGAAAATCCTACTTTGGGATTTTTGCCATTATTCTTGTATAACTCGTACAGCTCTTTCAAATTTCCAATAATCAACCTCTTTTGAACTTTTACATGATTGCCCTTCTGAATTCCTAACTGTTAAACAACCTTTTTGCCCAGTGCACATTCTGCTTACCTCATCTGATTCATAAAATTCTTTAACCAATAATTTCTCTTTATTAGAGATCACCTTACCTTTACACATTGAAGGAACTTCTGGTATGATCCCATATTCTCTTTTAATGCTTCAACCTCTTTTTCACCATATAAATACTGGTTTCAAAAAATTTAGCTGTATGTTTAATAGTAATTGTGATAGGGTTAGAATTTGTATCTTGCGTTTGTAGTTGTCACATTCATTGAAAGAAACTTTTAATTCTTGGATTATTTTTTTTTTATGAACATTTTTTTTTGAAAATGAAGTTTCTTTTATCTTTACTCCATAACTTGCTTCCAAATTCTTTTTCAGTTGTTGATTGACTAGTTTTAGTTTTTGTTCAACCTTCAGTTTCGTTTGGCTAGATTTCAGACTTACCTGAAAAAAAAGGAAAAATGTCTAATTAATAAAAATTTTCCTGGAAAAAAATTGCAGAATCTTTGTTTTCAAGCTTTGTGAGTTAATAAAATATTTTTTAAATTAAAATGTGACCAAATTTAAAGATGCATGATATTCTTCAAAATCAG
>SEYY01022867.1:0-10000 GCA_009176605.1 Armadillidium nasatum | reverse complement strand
TTGAAGGGAAATGTGCAAACACGAGATTGAAATTCAATCCAGCGAAGAATAAAGTTATGAGGATTGGAGGTGGGGATGAGGAAATGTGGAGGGAGGAATTGGTTTGTAGAAGAGTGAGAATGGAAACTTGAGGAGGTGAATGAATTCAAATATCTAGTAATGTTGGGTGGAAGGTAAGGGTGGGACGGAAAAAGAAATAAAGAACAGATTGGGGGCCTAAGAAAAGTATGGAAGAAAGGAAAAATTTCGAAAGAAATAAAGATAAGAATGTTTGAATGTATGTGTTCACCTTCTGTATTGTATGGGTGTGAAACATAGATGATAAGTGCTCGGTCGAGAAAAAGTTTCAATGTCTTTGAGATGAAAGATTTGAGAACGATATATAAATTGAGAAGGATTGATAGGATTAGAAATGAAAGAATAAGGGAGATGTGTAAATGGAAGAAGGGTGTAAATGATAGAGAGGAGGAGGGATGTGCTAAAATGGTTTGGACATATGTGAAGAATGAATGAGGAGAGAATGGTGGGCAAGGTACTTAGATTCCATGTGGATAGGGGAAGGCCGAAGTGGAGATGGATGGATGGAGTGAGAGAGATTTTGATGGAAGGAATTTGAGTTTAGAAGAGGGTAGAAGATTTGTAGAGACAGAGAGAGAATAAGGGTGGTGGTGAAAGGGGTTGGAAGGGGTTGGTTGTAAGGGAATTGTGGCGGGCACCACCCCACGAAAGTGGGAAAGGTGATAATGAAATATATATATATATATATATATATATATATATATATATATATATAATATATATATATATATATATATATATATATATATATATATATATATATATATATATATATATATATATATATATATATATATATATATATATATATATATATTAATACGCATTCGCATCCTGATCAAAATTAACATCCGCATCCGCACTTTCGAAAATTCAACATCCGCATCCGCACTTTCGAAAATTCAACATCCGCATCCGCACTTCTCCAAAATTCGACATCCGCATCCGAAAATTCGAAAAAATGACATCCGATCCATCACTATATATATATATATATATATATATATATATATATATATATATATATATATATATATATATATATATATATATATATATATATATATATATATATATATATATATATATATATATATATATATATATATATATATATATATATATATATATATATATATATATATATATATATATATATATATATATATATATATATATATATATATATATATATATATATATAATTAAGGTCTGCGAACTCTCTCGCAGATCAGATACATTAAACATCAGAGTTTAAATTTTGCTATAGGGGAATCGAACCCTGGCCCTATAGCACAAAAGCATAGAGTTTTACCACTACATATTGGCGGTTCAGTAGCGTAGTGGTAAAACTCTATACTTTTGAGCTATAGGGCCCGGGTTTCGATTCCCCTATAGCAAACTTTAAACTCTGATGTTTAAATATATATATATATATATATATATATATATATATATATATATATATATATATATATATATATATATATATATATATATATATATATATATATATATATATATATATATATATATATATATATATATATATATATATATATGAGCAAATCATTGCTGTGAAATACCCGTTGCTTTTATTTTTTATTATTTTTATTTTATTTATGTTTTTAGAATTTTTTAAAGAAAAACAAGGAAGGAGGCATGCATCATATTTGTTTTGAAGTAGACAACATTAAAATTGCAATGAGAGAACTGAAAAGTAAGGGGATTAGATGCCTATCAGAGGAACCAAGGATTGGAGCGCATGGAAAACCTGTTGTTTTTCTTCACCCTAAGGATTGCTCAGGTGTTTTAATTGAATTAGAGGAAGCATAAAATTTAGTCAAATAATTTGTATATATCGATTATAGTTTTTTTTTTATCCAAGTAAATTGTATACATATTGAAAATTTTTATTTCCTGAATTCTCTGTACTTTCAAGTAATTTTCTCGATTTTAGTTACATCATTGATATGTTTCATATGATATGCATGATCTCTGCACCTTTTGTGTGTGTATATATATATATATATATATATATATATATATATATATATATATATATATATATATATATATATATATATATATATATATATATATATATATATATATATATATATATATATATATATATATATATATATATATATATATATATATATATATATATATATATATATATATATATATATATATATATATATATATATATATATATATATATATATATATATATATATATATATATATATATATATATATATATATATATATATATATATATATATATATCGCACAAGATTATTAACTTTTGAATGACACGTATTGTTTTAAAGAAGAACCATATATTGGAATATTTTCGGCTTAAAACGTGGAAGATATAAACAACCACGGATTTACGAAGAGGAATTTGAAGATACTGTAGACTTTTTTAAGCTTCGTCAAATTATAGAAAGTGGAAATGAATTTAGATGGAACCGCGAAAATGGACTATAATCACCAAACAGCCCCCGCGCTAGTGCGGAGCATCTGAAAGCATTAGGTACAAAAACTTTTTTTTTTTTTTTTTTTTTTTTTTTTTTTAAACGAACCCCTCTTACTCTGAACTACAGGCTCGGCTAAAGGAGACTTCATATATAAGGCGTTGATTCAGAATAGAATCCACAGGATCAGAGGATGCTGAAGGGTCAAACTCTGCAGTTATATAAGGGAGTGAATGCAGATACAGAGAGAATTTTAAGTTTTCAATAGAGACCATGTCTGACTTGCCTTTAGGAAGCTGAAGTTTTAAGCACCGGTCGAAACACTCGAGAATTAAGAATACTTGTATAGGGTGCCTTTAAAGCTTTACGAATACGATCGACCTGGACACATGTTTTTAAAGCTTCCGGTATATAAGAAGTGTCCTTGACTGATGTAAAGCGGGTAGCACGCGAAATTCAAGGTATTTCATGTGAGAAATAAATCTCTTCATGAAGATGTTGAAATCCTGCTTGTTCTGAGGAAAGGAAGTAAGCTGGACACAGGAGATTTTGCCTGTAACAGCTTGAAACGGTGAATACCCAAAGTCATTGGGGATGCAACGCAACCTGAGAAGAATCATTGGCAGAAAAAGCAACCAATCATTCTTTCTGGCGGTCAAAGTGGGTTTTAGAGTCCTATGGAAACGCTCCACAAGGCTGTTGACTTAGGATGATAGGCAGAGGTTCGAAGGCGATGAAAGCCTGTCAAATGAATTCTGCGAAGAACTCTCTCGAACTGGGTACCCCTGTCTGCGATAATATAAAGTGACACCTCAAACCTGGAGATCCACTGGAGAAAAGTATACGAAACGAACGAACTTTGCAGAAATGCGGGACATGGGAAAAGCTTGCATCCATTTCGTATTACGGTCAAGGCAGGCTAGGAGACAGCAGGAAAAGGGTTGACAATATAAATGTGAACCGTATGAAAATGCTGTGAAGAGATTTCCAATAGTTTTGTAGGAGACTTTGTATGTCGTTGCACCTCTTTAACCCACAGGCGGATGTTTCTATCCAAGTTGGGCCAAAAATAACGTGCCTTAATGAGTTTAAAGGAAGCTTTGACCCCAGGATGGGACATGCTGTTAAGATCGTCGAACTGCTGACTTCTGATTGAAACAGGAACAAAATGGCGTAGATGAGGGTTCGAAACGTGACACCACACTGAGAAGTTGCCACAAATAAATAGAGAGACTTTAGTCTGTCTCTAAGAGGAGGAGGTTCTGGGTCTGTGTCCTGAAGGCGAGCAATAGAAGGAAGTTCTACAGGATCCAGAGAGAGCGTCGGCGACAACGTTGTCTGAGCATTTAATCTGAATTACTGAGGAAATATACTCCGTCAGAAAGGAGAAATAACGGTTGCTCTTAGCTGGAGTCCGGCTGTAAAACGCGGCAACCAAAGGTTTCTGGTCTACGCACAGAATGAAGTCACAACCCTCAAAGAGAGGTTTTAAGCGCAGCACAGACAAATTAGCAGCAAGAAATTCGCTATCGAAAGTCAAATATTTGCGCTGAGGCTCGGTAAGTTTTTTACTAAAGAAATCGATAGGTACTGGAGTACCGTCCACCATCTGATACAGGGTATCCCCTATAGCGACCGACGATGCGTCAGTGATCAGCTGGATGTGCGTCACATCAAGGTGGGCAGAAGGGGATGAGATTGTGCCCTTAATGTCCTCAAAGGCACGAAGAGCTTCATCAGTCCAAGGAATGGAAGAAGACTTGGTATGACAAGCCTTTATAAGGTCTGTAAGAGACCAGACCATGTGAGGAAAGTTGGGGATAAGCAAGTGATAAAGTCCGACCATACCCATAAACCAATGAAGCGCAGCATAATCTGTAGGGCGGGGATAGGAAGACATTTCAGTTTGCTTTGCAGCAGATGTAAAAGAGCCCCCGAAGAAACGTTAAAGCCAAGGAAGTCCGAGGAGGACTGGAAGAAGAGGCACTTGTCAACGGACAAGTGTAATGAATGTTCATGAAGAAGATGGAAAATCTGAAGAAGGTGGGAAGCGTGTTCTTCTTCATCTGAAAAGAAAATAAGATGGTCATCCGTATAGACAAATACGAAAAATAGAATCCATGTAATGCTGAAAGGCAGCCCCAGCGTTACGAAGACTAGATGGCATAAAAAGAAACGAAACGTTCAAACTTATATATATATATATATATATATATATATATATATATATATATATATATATATATATATATATATATATATATATATATATATATATATATATATATATATATATATATATATATATATATATATATATTATATATATATATATATATATATATATATATATATATATATATATATATATATATATATATATATATATATATATATATATATATATATATATATATATATATATATATATATATATATATATATATATATATATATATATATATATATATATATATATATATATATATATATATATATATATATATATATATATACAGAGATGGGCATCGTTACATGAAATTGGGTAGCGTTACCGTTACTCGTTACTTGAGAGAAAAGGTGTAGCGTTACCGTTACATCGTTACATTTTAAAATCCTTTGAAGCGTTACCGTTACTCGTTACATGTAACGCCGTTACATGTAACGCGTTACTTTTGGTCAGTTTCGGGCTTAATTATTAGTTTACAGTTTTCGTACATGATCATATGTATACATATTTACTGCTGACGATTAAATCATTGGATTAACTAACAGTTTTTAAACTTTTATTCAAAAAGTGCAATTTATATTACTATCATTGACCAAATAATATAAATATACAGTTTTTAAAATTGTTATATATATATTTTAAGTTTCATTATATAAATTTAGTGCAATAAATGATATACATTTATGGAATTTAGTGATACAATATTATCCATATTTGAAATTTTTTATAATTTATTTTATTAATAAACGTAGAAGATTATCTGAATTGTGCTTCACTTTGAACCCTAGTTAGCCGATCTTCTTTCAACATTGTTTAATTTTATTGGACGGTATGCAAAGTATTAAGAGTAGATATTATTAATATTAATAATGATAATGGTAATAATAAAAAAAATTGACAGTAATAATGTATTGTAAAGTTAGGTAATTATAATAATAATAATAATAGTAATAATTAAGATCTATTTAAACATAGTTAATCACTTAATAATAAATGATAATAATTTTCGGTTCAATCCCAAAAGATGTTACACTTTTCTTTAGTGGTTTAATTTCCTTAAAAAAGTTGAAAATCCCCAATATAAGATAAAATAACGTTATTCGTATTTTTTAATATGTGAAGTTCAATAAGTTCTTTTCTATTTCCATTAATTTTTTAAAAAAAGAAATATTTTTTTAGTTTCTTCGATTTATTTAGTTGTCAAGTTTGTTGTGAATAATATAATAATATAATAATAATTAACTTGAAATAAAAAAAGGAACATTATTTTAATATTATTTAACTTCACCTTATGAATTCAAATTATCTGAAATAAAAAAAATTTTTTTTTTTTTTTTTTACCCAATATTTTCAATATTTAACCTAATATTTTAGGTATTAGAAAAAAGTGTAACATCTTTTGGGATTGAACCTAATTTTCAGTAACCATATTGAGCATAAATAAAATTAAAAAAGAAAGACATAAGGATTTTATTTATAGTAACTTAATTAATAACATTACAAATATGAAGAATTACCTTTAAGAATGACTAGCGTTTCAAACATATTATCAGATAGCTTGGATCTCTTTGGAGAGTGAATGTGACCCGCAAAGCTGAATAACCTTTCTACAGGGGCCGACGAAGGTAGTGGAGTATTGTAGTGCAAAAAGACTTTTTTAACACAGGGATACCTATTAAGTGACTCTAAGGATCTGTCGTTATCCGTAAGGTATTTCAGCACTTCTATTTCTAGTTCATCTTTATTTAATGACGCGGGTGATGTAGATGACAAACTCTCGTATTCAAAAAAGTCATCTGGACTGCTACCTTCAGCTAAATCCATTACTTCGTTAGGCTCTTTAGATGTATTTGCTTGAACATCATTTCTGACAGCCATGATTAGCATTTCCTGATACTTTTTCCTATTTTCTTCGGTATTATATTCGGGGTTTATGGCGAGCCATTTTATTTTGTGGTTAGGATTGGAAATAGATGCCAGAACTGCGGTGTATGCCGAGCTATGCAAACTAAGAAACTCCCGAAATCTATTCTCGAAACCTGAAGCTAATGCTGTAAGAAGAGGATGAACATGTTTAAGTAGAGACGTATTTAAGCGTTTAAAGTTTTTTTTCAAGTCACTAGCAATGTTGGAAGCAGAGTTCCATAAAAACAGCTTTTATCACCCTGTAGCCTATCTAATGCAACAGCAATTGGTTGAAATACTAAAATGTACTCTTCGAGGAATTCAATTTCAATGTCTTTGAAGCACGGGAGCTGCAATGCAGTCATCAAATCATTAAGAACATTTTTATGCTGTGTTAGAAGAAGAACGCTGTCATACAGGCTGTTCCATCTTGTTGGACATGGCAGTCTTAACTGACATTGAAATATATTGTTAATTGTTTCAGCAGATTTAGGACGTCCAGATAAATTCCAAAGAGCTGAACACTTGCCAAATACACTGTGGTAAAGTTTAGAAAAAGAACCTTTAAGCGCAGTTCTCGCATCAGTAGTACAAGTTAAACTAAGAGTGTGAGAGGCACACCTTAGATGATTCGGAAGAGGTTGTTCAATTAAATAATCTTCGTCAACTTCCAAACAAGAATTGTAAAACTCAGCGTCATCTTCATTCGGCTCGTCGTTGATATCGGTTTCACCTGAAGCAGTATCTTCATCTATACCCACATCGACAACCGGAATAATAACGCTGAATTCTTTGAAACACTTTGCAAAGTTGGCTCCATTATCTGTTACAGTTGCAATGATTGTAGACCGTGATATGACAAATTTCCTGTGTATTGAACTCAATATTTCAGCGACTTTGGTATATGTATGAGCTCCTTTGAATCTGCTGCAAGCAAGAGTGGCACTTTGTCGTTCGATTGTAGATTCATTGATCTGCAAATTATATATTATTATATATATTATATATATATAATATATATATATATATATATATATATATATATATATATATATATATATATATATATATATATATATATATATATATATATATATATATATATATATATATATATATATATATATAGTGGTTAGCGCGTTTGCTTACCATCTAAGAGGTCTGGGTTCGAGTCCCGAGATAGCAGACTGTAAAAAGTCGTAATACTTTGATCCGCGAGCTATTGTTTATTTTATATATAGATTTTAGCGGATTTAAAATACTTATATATATATATATATATATATATATATATATATATATATATATATATATATATATATATATATATATATATATATATATATATATATATATATATATATATATATATATATATATATACATATAGAAAGAGAGAGAGAGAGTTAACCAAGCACAGAACTGCAACAAATGCTAGAAGACTAAGTAGAACGCACGTAACAGAGCTGATCAAATATAGAAAAAAAATCAATTTTTTGAACGAGATTTTCATGTATAAAACAATCAGTATATGCTCACCCAATGCACAGTGACGCCCATAAAGCTTCGGTGCTTTGTAGACCAAACATCAGCAGTTGTACATAAGAAGGCTTGTTGACTTAAATCTGTTTTTATCTTCGCGTACACTTCATCCGCTTTCTGAAATATGTGACGGCCAAAGAGAACGTCTTGACATCAATGCTAAAGTTGGATATACTCCTGTATTATTATTATTATTAATAATAATAATAATAATAATAATAATAATAATAATAATAATAATAATAAAATAATAATAATAATAATAATAATAATAATAATAATAATAATAATAATAATAATAATAATAATAATTTCACAAAAAAATAAAGATATTTCTCGTTGAATTAAACGAATATATCAGTAAAAAAAATTTCCTATTCTATTACTTTCAAGTTTCGATTTTGTCTGCAACGTTGTTTGAAAAATTTTTTTTTTTACTTTAGTTAAATATCTATTAACTATTACCTGAAAACAAATCCTTGAACCTCTCGTTTTCAACTATCGAGAGAGGATGCATCCCATCTATCACAAAAGCTGCTACCTTTTCATCAAATTGTTTTTGATCTATTCGACAGCATACCAATTTCCCTCCGAAGGGAAGAACCGTCTGACGTTCTTTACTTGACGATTGTACATTTTGGGATGCGAAGGTTTGCCTTCTCTTAGGTTTATTTTTACGATACTCTTCAAATTCTGAAACATCTATCTGGATGACGTCTCTGCATTTCAAAATCACATTATTATTATTATTATTATTATTATTATTATTATTATTATTATTATTATTATTATTATTATTATTATTATTATTATTATATTATTATTATTATTATTATTATTATTATTATTATTATTATTAGGAAAAAGCAGACATACACATACTCATACTGACATACTGTTACATACATACCTTTATATGGGTCTTCAAGTTGGCTGAAGTTGATAAGTCAGCGCTTAGGAAAACGCCTGGCTTTGATGGGCAAAGAAGACACAAAAATTTTACTTTTTCTTCATATTTACCAACTACTGTGAAAAATTTACCGCACAATATCAAATCAGATTTTGTCCAATTACTGTCTGGAACATCGATCAAGATTTCAGCAGCTTTTTCTGCATTTGAAAATTCTTCATTCTCAACTGTCTTTTCAGTCATTTCAGATATTTATTATAATATTCAAAATATAATATTCAAAATAAGATATAAAATACACATCTAAAGGCGGCTCCACACATGAGGAGTTCGTCGAACTGTTGAATGTTTGTGTTTTTTTCATTTGTTTTTTTCCGAATATGGCAAACGTATATGTACACACATTCGTTTATTGGACGAAATTAGGTTACTGCAAAGTTCGAAGACGAAATTATAAATATTTGTATAAAATATGGATGCTGAGTCCGGGACAGTAGCTTTTGGTTTTTTCATTTTTATTTTATTTTTTTTTTATTAAGGTAAAATGTCAAAACATTTCAACGTTTTAGTTTTTTATATATATATATATATATATATATATATATATATATATATATATATATATATATATATATATATATATATATATATATATATATATATATATATATATATATATATATATATATATATATATATATATATATATATATATATATATATATATATATATATATATATATATATATATATATATATATATATATATATATATATATATATATATATATATATATATATATATATATATATATATATATATATATATATATATATATATATATATAT
>SEYY01022866.1:70000-75081 GCA_009176605.1 Armadillidium nasatum | reverse complement strand
CTTTCTGTCTGTATATATCTATTCATCTCTATCTATCTGTCTTTGTAAGTCTTTTTGTTTACCTTTGTGTTTGTCTTTTTGTATCTATCTATCTATTTATCTACCTATTTATCTATCTATTTATCACCTATAAGATGAGAAAAAATTTTAATATCTTTATTTTTATTTTAGGTTCAAAATCTTTTCTTTCCTTTATTTATTTATTTATTTTTTTTAAATATTATTTTACACGTTTAATATGTTTAGAATAATTCCTCTCTATTATTCACAGATCTATTTTTACCTTTATTATTTTTCCTAATATTACCTTTCCCTTTGGGAAATCAACGGAATTTCTTCTATCTTTTATTAGTTTAGTGTAGCTATTTTGTATTAAATGTTATTATATTATATTAATTATTAATTATGACATTAAATATTAATTGTTAAGATATTAATTGTATTTTTATTCTGCTATTTTATTTTATTTGTTAATGATCTACACACTAATAAAATTGGTTCTCTTAAATCCTAACTCTGTGACTGAATTTATGGCAATAAGAATAAAAACATTGAATTTATGGCAATAAAAATAAAAACATTGAATTTATGGCAATAAAAATAAAAACATTGAATTTATGGCAATAAAAATAAAAATATTAAGTTTGAAAAATTAAATGATTCGGAACAGTTTCTGTTGCTCTTTTCCAGTGTCACCGATATGCTGAAGGAGTGACTCGAGGTTTTTTGATTCAATCATGTCTCAGAAATGTTCATTAGAAATGTTATTTGAAATACTCTTGAACCAAAAGAGTTTGCCTTAATTTGCCTTCCAAGAGCAATGTGGATTAAAAGGTGAAATCTTAATTTTATGAAGGATCAAAAGTTAATTATTTTTTTTAAAGTTTATGTTAAATCTTTACAAGATATTCTATAACTTAAATTTTAGGTTTGCGCGATGATTTCAAAAGTAGACCAGATATAATACGAGTACGTCTTTGAGAAGGCTTCGCAAGCTCTTCCTAAACAAGCACTTCTCGTCCAAAGGATGCAATTAACTTATCACTCAGGAACTGCAAACCCTACTCTGACTTTTACGAAGGTGCTTGTATACACACAATCTAGATTCTTCATTAATGTTATTGTAAGATCCTTAATGTTGCCTCGCACTCCATACCTCATAAATCTAGAATTATAATTCATAACTAACGATTCATATTTGTAAAAACTCACAGAAAAACATTTTCTTTGTTTACAAGAATTCTTTCTGTGATTACATAAAATTTTTACATCGTTTACATGGTATTATTTACCATTTTCTAATTTGATCCCAAAAACCAGCATATATATAGTATATATATATATATATATATATATATATAATAAATAATATAATATTATATATAAATATATAAATATATTATAATATATATATATATATATATATATATATATATTATATATATATATATATTATATAATTTGCACCTTGTATTTTCCTTAAAGAATTTTTTAAAGTGTAGCTTTTAAATTACGGATTTAATTCTTCTTTCTTGTGGCAAATTGTGAAATTATTTTCAGTTAGTTTACTTCATTCGTGCAATAAACTCGATTTCTATTTTTAGAAAATGGTGTCCCCTCCTGGTGGCTGATAATATATATATATATATATATATATATATATATATATATATATATAGTATATATATATATATATATATATATATATATATATATATATATATATATATAATATATATATATATATATATAATATATATATATATATATATATATATATATATATATATATATAATATATATATATATATAGTATAATATATATATATATATATATATATATTTATTTTTTTTTGTATGTGTGTGTGTGTAATTTGAATGCAAATCATTCCAAGGAAAAAATAAAAGTTAATTAAATTATGTAAACTACACTAAATTACTTTGTTATAGCAAATTTTAGGTGACCCTAAGTCACTATTCTGTGTTGGCCTAAGATTAGCTATTCAGTTTTTCAGGTTTTCATCAAATTTAGGTCTACTGATTGGTCTATTTGAACAATTATTTCAAAATAGAATATATCCAATGAGAGAATAGTTATCACTGTGTAGTAAATCTATTGTTTGAACTCATCTGATTTGTGAGAACAATTCTCGAGTCTGGGACATCTCCATTTGTTCAATTTCAACAAATAATTGTAAAGGTGGAGTCTAGAACGTTTCGTCTTATCAAGTGTTTGGCTTTCACTAACTCTATCTAATCTCCTTCTACCCGTCGAACTGTAGCGTCACCCTCTCAGGAACTATCGCTATTAAAACAGACACTGTTCTTCTGAACTCACTAGTCGCATACCTCCTCCACTGAGAAGGGAGATAGAGCAGCAATTGTCACATGTATGCAGTAAAATATCAAAGAGGAAATGGAAGATTACTTTTATGATTGATAAAGTAACCAAATTTTAAGTCAAACGTAAATATTAGATTGTTAGTCTGTGGAAATGTTTTTAACGAACAGATGTCAGTCGTGTCCAAACTTGATAGAGTCATAAACTTAATACAAAAATCCTCTTCTGGGACTGACAACGGTAAAAACAAATCACACCACATTATTATTATTATTATTATTATTATTATTATTATTATTATTATTATTATTATTATTATTATTATTATTATTATTATTATTATTATTATTATTATTATTATTAGGGAGGACGAGATATAGTTATCGTTAAAATATTAATTAGATGTTCGAAGTTTTTGTGCGTTGGAGTATAATCTTGATTATAAATGCTCTGCTCTAATTAGTAAAATTTTGGCATGCGGCTGATCAATATGTGTTCTAGTCATGCACAAATGAAAGAGAGAGAGAGAGAGAGAGAGAGAGAGAGAGAGAGAGAGAGAGAGAGAGAGAGAGAGAGTGAGAGAGTGAGAGAGAGAGAGTGAGAGAGAGAGAGAGAGAGAGAGAGAGAGAGAGAGAGAGAGAGAGAGAGAGAGAGAGAGAGAATCTAATCTTTTATTTTATTAACTTTACAGCTCCAAAAATCTTTTATATCCTATAACAGCTTTGTTATTTATAGAGTCGTGAATTGGAACACTAAAATAAGCAACAAGGTCAAATATTAAATTTTTTTTTCTTAATAGATGTAAAGACTCTTGCCAATTTGTTTTCACGTCTTTTATATATAATCATAATTACCTGATTTTTTACGCTTGCTTCTTTTTTCTTCCTTACAAAAAAGTATAGTAGATCAATTTATAAATAAATTTCTTATATGAATATCTACACTTTCTGTCTCTCTCTCTCTCTACTCTACTATATATATATATATATATATATATATATATATATATATATATATATATATATATATATATATATATATATATATATATATATATATATATATATATATATATATATATATATATATATATATATATATATATATATATATATAATATATATATATATATATATATATATATATATATATATATATATATATAATATATATATATATATATATATATATATATATATATATATATATATATATATATATATATATATATATATATATATATATATATATATATATATATATATACAGTTGATGCAACGTAAAACCCTCTTCTCCACCCTTTGAAGAGCTGATTGAATGGAACCACACTAGATATGAAATTGGTTTTCATTGATATTCAAAACTGCCGAAATCAAAGACTATCCGATTATTCTTTTTCCAATATTTAAGCCATTACGACATTTAATAAAACCATCAAAACTCTCTAACAGTTATGCTTTTATCAAACTGTACCGGGAGTACCGCTCAACTGACAATCCTAGGAAAAGAAAATAGGCAACATTTTTAAGAAACAAAATAGCATTACATAATAGAAGCTCAGGCAGAGCGGAACAATAACTTACCAATCGATATAGTTTAAATCTGTAGATGTTTAAGGTAGAGTATTATTGAGAAGCCAGGCATTCATTTCTTACTTTTCTTTAATGATAAAGGGTACATGTCACTTTCTCACTTATCTAGTCTTATGCAGATGACTCCACCCTTTTTCAATCATTTCATTTGCAAAAGCATAACACACAATTGCAATTAGATGATTTTAGAGCTAGTCTCATAGTGACATCTTTGACAAAAATCATTGTTTTTATTCTAATTCTCATAAACTTAATTCCTTTATCATTCAACTCGACTTAATCTTTCACATATATCTTCTTGGAAAACATAAAACTCAGCCTTTCTTTGATTTTAATAATTTTGGTGTGTCCTTTTTCTCATGATATTTCTTTGTATCACATTGTTTAACTTAAAAATAAATTTCTAAACTTAGGTGTTATTTGCTACCTTCAAAACTTCTTCATTACTCAGGTAGATTTCTCTGAATTGAGGAGTACGTCTTTGTTTGGAGTACGTATTACAATTCTGGTGTAGTTCCATTATACAATTTATCTATAAAAGGCAGAGTGTAAGGATTTTTGCTTTATTAACGCTCTCACTATCACTGTTTCTCTCCAATATTTTTCTTACTGGCGAACTGTTGAATCGATCTACTTATGCTACAGTAATTACAAAATATTAGATTAAAGTATTAGGGTGGTGGCCTCCGTCGAGTTCCCTTAGGTGTATTTTTGTCACATATCATTATCTATGAAAACTTCTTATCCATCTCGAGATTTCGAAAAAATCCCAAGATTGTTCTAGAAGATGAGTTTCTGGTGTCGTGCTTTAGTTTATTCCTTTGCCGACAACAATGCTCTGCAAGATTGGCAATTACAAATGATATGTTGTAACATTTAAACTTCTTCATGGCAGTAACGGCAAATGAATTACAATCCAGGCTTTCTCTTTTTCCTGACATGGTATGTGACTGATCTATTGGGATATTACAACGAGCATAACTCTTCTAAACTTTCCAGTCACATATCTCCTTTGGGGAATACTCGTAAGACATATCTTTCCACAAAGTCTCAACCCCTCTCTATTCAACTCTCTGACCCCAAGCATAACTTCTTCAGTTGCAAATAATTTCTATACAAATAATAATTTTTGCATAAATCGTTTCTTG